>CAUYON010197788.1:0-25994 GCA_963573935.1 Arctocebus calabarensis
TGCAGGTCCCCAGCCTTCCGGCTCTCAGCACACCCCCTGAGCGGGACCCCAGCCTGCCGGCGCTCACGTGCACACACCCGGAGCAGGCCCCCCGCCGACAGGCTCTCAGCACACACCCACCGCAGCCCCACCCCCGCCGGCCGCCCCCCTGCACTCGTGTCGTTCCGAGCCCGGCCCTCTTGGGCTCGTGCACAGGGTGTGTGCTGAGAGCCGGAAGGCTGGGGACCTGCACAGGGTGTGTGCAAGTGAGAACCGGAAGGCTGGGGACCTGCACAGGGTGTGTGCTGAGAGCCGGAAGGCTGGGGACCTGCACTTGATCGGAGCAAGTGAGAGCTCCAGACAGGTGCTGGAGCTCCGAAAAGTCTGGTCCTTGTGTGTTTTCTTCTCTGTGTCTTTTTCACAGACCAGGACCGGAAACATTTTCTTGTCCACAGGCCTGGGGCATAGGAGTGTCTGGCACAAATACTTACCTGTCTCACGAATTTGAGAAATTCATTTGCTCTCTTTGGTTTAGTTTCCGTCTGTAGCAAATAAGGAAGATAGGCCCGTGCCCTTACAGTATTCTAACTACGCTTCCCTCAAGGATGAAGGCATCACTGCCCACAGGCGACGTATGGACTTACTTCTCACAGAAAAACATAAATTAAACCTTATCTTTCTCTTGACCATGTGTTTACTTGTCTTACTTCTCTCTCCTGTTATCAAAAGAGTCACGTCTGAATCTGTCTCACGTACAGTAGTAACGGCCATGAACGCAGTGCGTGGCCATTTATTTAAAAATAAGGTTTCATTCCCAGCACTTGAAAAATACTAAAACTTCGACTTTCTCTATGGCTTAGAGTCCTCTTTTCACACTCAGAAGCTTAATTTCTCCTTCATATACATTAGAGTGGTCATGATTTTAATTGCTTTGCTAAGGCCTTTGAGTACTCTGTTTTACCTTGAAATATAAATATAAAACTTTCTCAGTCAAACCATACATCAGTGTAATTGATTAAATAGACAATTATTCCCATCTCACTGCTGTTGGAGTTCAGGAAAGAATGGGTATCCTTTTATATACTACTTTATAAAATCTAAGTTTCTGTGATTTTAGTATGAAAGATAGGAGTTTAATGCTATTGTAACAACAAAAATATATTAGCTATTTTTAACAATAAAAATTTATTAACTATTACAATTTAATAACCACCTTTTCTGAATACTCTCCACAAACTGCTCTACATATCATGTACCAAAAATATAGTAACTATTTTTAACAATAAAAATATATTAACTATTACAATTTAATAAGTACCTTTTTCTGAATACTCTCCACAAACTTCTCCATATGTGATGTCATTTACCAAATGGAAAACGGAGAAGGTACCATTCAGAGCAGGACCCAGGAGATTGGACCATTACTAGGAAAAAGACCAGAGTCCAGTAGATGAGCGGAGTTTGTCTGACAATGAACTTTACGTGTTTGCTTCAGTATGTTAATGGACTTTATGTGCAGGTAAACACATCTCTGTATCTCTATTTATCCCTCCATCTGCAAGGCTGACTCAAGGGGGAAACAGCAGTGGCTGGAGCCTTCCACTGACCCAATATACATTTGCCACTAAGGACATATTCTTTCAAGTTCTGTGTCGTGGTCTCAATATAAATAAAATTAACATTATGATCAAAATTTGAGATTTTTGACTTACTCTAGGATTCATATCACAGGTATAATACATATGTGTATACCTTAATAAAAATAAGTGTCTAAATTTCTCTCAATGATGAACACACACTATTAATTTGAAATAAGTTGAATAATAGTATCTATTTTCTGCAATTTCTCTTTTTTTTTTCTTTTTTGCTTTTTAGGAGGGTTTTTTGTATGTTTGTTTTGAGACAAAGTCTCACTTTGTTGCTCCCAGTAGAGTGCCATGGTGTCATCGCGCTCACATCAACCTAATCCTAACCCTAACCCAAACCCTAATCCTAACCCATAGCTCACGTCAACCTAACCCTAACCCTAACCCATAGCTCACATCAACCTAACTCTAACCCTAAACCTAAACCTAACTCTTGGGCTCAAGTGATTCTCTTACCTCAGCCTTCCAAGTACCTGGGACTATAGGCGCCACCACAGCACCCAGATGTTTTTAGAGATGAGGTCTCGCTCAGGCTGGTGTAGAACTCATGAGCTCAGGCAATCTGTCCACCTTGGCCTCCCAGAGTTCTGGAATTACAGCGTGAGCCACCACGCCCTGCCTTCTCATGATATTTCAAGGGACAGAAATGTAATTCAGTAAAATGGTTTGCACGCCTCAGAAGAAAAGTTACGTAAGTCAAGCTGGTGTCTGGAAAACACGCTCCTCTGACCTCACAATTGCTTCTCGGGGTTCGACGGAAAATGCTGCTACAATCCACATGCTTCCTGCAGAGTTTAAATCATCACTTTTTTAAATTTCAAAAACTCATAATGAAGGTGTAAATTTGAAAGATATAAATCAGGAAATAAAACCAGTTCTAACCAGCTCTCATATGTAGAAAGAGCATGCGAAGAGTCTTCATGAATACCTAGAATTTACCAACAAATACATTTTATTACAATATCAATTTTAAAGAAGGGTGTAGTCCATTTACATCTGGAGATGGGATTTCAATAGTCATAATTTGCATTCAGATCTTACCCATCTGAACATGGGAGGACGGTTGAACTGGGGTTAATTCCGGCAGTTCTGCAGGATGCCGTCCTCGGCGTCTTGCACAGCTGGCAATGGTGGGATTGCCCCAGGAATCACGGGATAACCTACCTGAGTTGGTTCATACCCGCAACAGTTTCGGACTTAGGATCAAGGGGAAAGCACACAAATAACAGCAGAAGGCCCAGGTGGAGGACCTGGGGGGGGCCGTCTGATACCTGCAGCCAGAAATCCAGTTGTATGAGCAACAATCTTACAATTAACAAGGAAGTGGGAACTTATCAAAGTCCAATGCTGCAATTTGTAAAAACTGACACGCACAATGGTAAAGAATGACCAATCGTGTTTACACATATTGAGGATGGATTTAGAATGCGGTAGAAGCTGCTTCAAACTGTCCTTTTCTCCTACTCGAGCTGTGTCCCCGAAGCATGGCTGGTTGAACCTGCCCTTATGTGTTTCCCATTACTTGGATCAAAATATCACCTGCTTTGTTTTTTCATTTTATTTTAAATAGAGGACAATAAGGGGGAAGGGGAAAAGGTTTTTGGAGCCAAGTCTAGCAAGTAAATGTGAACATGCCTAATGCATTTATAAGTAGTAGCTGAGGGGGAGAGAGAGACAGAGAGAGAGAGGGAGGGAGAAAGAGAGAGAGGAGGAGAGGGAGGGAGAGAGAGGGAGAGAGAGAATTTCGTAAAAGAGAGATAGTACTATGGTAATAGTTTATTTTCCTGAAGAATAAAAATTGGCAAAGGGCCTAATTTAGCAAAAAGGCTTATTATTGATACATTTATTATCCTTTATGATCTTCAGTTGCAAAAGTTAAATCAGTCATGTTCTTGGGTCTATGCACAGTCTGACCTTGGTTTGTGCAAGGCTTTCTTGAGTTCATACAGTGGTGTGTGCCTGGACACGGCATTCTCGCATATTCTTATAAAAGGTGTTTCCATTGGCTGCATATTTTTAAGGTTATTGTGCTGAGAGCTTTCTTCTATTTTTACTCAGCATTTGGTTTCTCAAGGTTTGTCCGTGAGAACATGTTTGCCGCATCTGTACCTTTTAACTTTTCTATGTTATTCTCCAGATGTGACCTTCAGACTCTTTCTAGCCTCCCCTCACTACACGTGGCCCGCGGTCACCATCTTTGTACATTGTCCCTAGTGTGAATTTCTTTAGAGTATTTATGTTTTTACTTCCTAAGACTTGCATATGTTTACATTTTCTGTTGCTAAATTACTCCCTCGAATGTGGAGCCAAACTACTACTGGCAGTAAAGACACTCTACTTCCTCATCTCCTAGGGTAGTGTCCATGTTACTGTCCGCATTTAGGTCTTCTCCGTACCTGATTTCAAAGTTTGAACGTGGCATTATGCAGAGATAAGGCTTCATCTTTTGTTCCCTAACAGTAAAATATTTCCTAACACCATTTCCTAAACCATCTATTTTTCCTGTTGGTTTTAGAGGCATACGTATATTGAATTTTCAGTTGCCACTTAAAAATTGATACTCGGGAGGCTGAGGCAAGAGACTCGCCTAAGCCCAGGAGTTGGCGGTTGCTGTGAGCTGTGACGCCATGGGACTCTACCGAGGGTGATAAAGTGTGACTCTGTTTCTACAAAAAAAAAAAAAAAATTGGACTTACATCCCTCGCATGTTCCCTGACGCTGCTGCCCTGCCAGAGTCATCATATTTATTTCTGAGTCTGGCCGCACATCTGTACATTTGTCTTCTTTTCAGAACAAGCCCCTCATGGGACGGCAGCGTGCGCCCCACTTCTTGTGTGGGGGGCGCTCCCATTTGCTGCCTCCCCACCAGCAAATCCAAGGCCAGCACCTACTTCAGATCAGAGGAAGACACAGCCTCTGAGGACGCCCAGCTGGCACGGCCGTCCCCGGGGTCTCGTCCGCCAGTGGAGAGTGGGCAGGAGGACGTGCCAGCACCCTGCCAGCTCCTCCTGCCAGCACCTGGTTTTCAGGCTGTGGTTTGACCATGTCACACTGTCCATCTGAGCTGCTGTGGATTAGTTCCCTGAAATGGGACAAGGAATAGTTCTGCAAGGCAACACGGGGCAAACACCACTTGAGTTAGAAGATGTTCTCCAGCCAGGACTCAGTCTCAGGCAGCTGCAGAGCCTCGTCTGCTCCCCACATGTGCGGGGCTCTGCAAGCCCTGACCTTTGTGGCAGACGACAGGCCTCAAGAAGGAGTCAGTGGAAAAGGAGGCAGAGTTACAGCTGGAATTATCAGCCCCATCACTAAAGCACAGTGCCGAGTAAAGCACCCATTTCTCTTTTTTTAAATGTCGCATTTTCTTTTAATGAAGAACTCGATGTGTTGTAGGACTTGTTCTATGTTCAAACAGCAAAAAAGAAAAAAAGGTGTTGATTCCGCAACTCAAGGAACACAGGACCAAAGTACGGACACTTATGGTGACCTTGTACTTTTCTGGTGTCACATCACGAGGGCGACCAGGTCATTTTGCAGAGCATCAACTGTATGATGGTTAGGTTAAGTGAAAGGACTTCACAGCTGAACCAGCTTAACTGAAGTCCCTTCCCACGCACCTGTTTATTGTGATCCTGTCAAATCATCCCCTTTGTTTTGGTGAGAAGTGCGTATGAAACCGCATGGAGAAGTCCCCATTGTATAAGCTCAGGGGCATCTTACCTGGGACGTCAGCACTAAAGAAAGGAATGGCCCTCACACCTGGAATACAGTTCCCCTATGTTTAATTAGATACAACTGTTAAAACACAATGCATTAGTCTTCAGCGCCAATGTGCTCAAAGAAGTCAGCCTGCCCCTGGGAAGCTCAGCCCAAGATTCCATTGAAACAGCCTCGGGGGACGCAGGGCAGGACCACCAGACCCACCAGGAGCACAGACTTTGGGAACATCGCAAGGTGCCTGCTGTCACCAGGTCCCCGGTGTGGGCACGATCTTATCTACAAGGTTCTGGAGTCGGGGTGGATCGGTCGCCACCATCCCAGTCTCCTTTCAATGTCCCTCCGACAGAGCAGAGTTTGCGCAGCTACAGAGAGTCCCAGAATTATTCTGTGTGATTTAAGTTTCATACGTGACTTGTAATTACTGGAGAACAGTGATCCCCAAATGTCTTACTTGGAGAAAGAAGATTCGGAGACTCTATATGGCTGGTGTGTATTTTAGTGAGAAGGTTTTGGAGGTTAAAACGATGGTAGGCAACTAATGCAATTATTAATGAGTCCTTTTCAGTTTACTCCTCCCCCACAAATTGGTTTTTGTTTTGGAGAGTCTGAGTGATACAAAGACTTTTGTCTGCCTACGTGGCTGTGTTAGGAAGGAAAATGGGACACAGTCACACGCGTCCTTTCCCAGCAGCTGTTGTGTGTCCGGCTGCTCTAAGCACTTCATGTCCATTGATTCTTCAAACATCCCTGTTAATTAAGCTCCATTAGTATGTTCACTTTACATTGAGGAAACTAAGTCGTCAGAATGAAACTCGTTTTCCCAGGGTCACACTGAGGGAATGCCTTAAATGGGACTTTAATTCAGACCATTTAGCTTTAAAGTGCCTTCACTTAATCACTATACTGTCAATCCTTTTGCTAAAATATTTGAACCCCCTCCATATGATGACACCAGATAATTCGAGGTCACAGTGACATAGATACGGAGAAAATAAACGATCACGGCGTCACACCTTCGTTCCTCAGAGTGCAGCGGTAACATGGGAGACTCAGTCCCCAGACTTGGGCTAAAACACGGGAAATGTGTAAAGGAAGGAAAGTTCCCTGAAAAGGAACACTGAAGGCAGACTGTAGTCCAGAGACCAGTCTGCAAACTGTGGAGACTCGGCGGGATCTGAAATGACATTGCGTGCTCCAGGGAGCAAAGAGAAGGCTCAGCTTTCACTCAGGACACTAGGAAACTTTCGAGACAGACTGGATCATGGTCCATTATTTCATTTCCGAGAAGCACAGTCCTTTGATGCATCAGCACAGTCCGACTTGCTCCTGTTGTCAGAGGTTCTGGGAAGGTTTCACTTGTTTACGCAGAGTGTATTTCTTGATTTTTATGTATCTCAAAACTTTTGTAATAATGCATGTACAGTAAAATTTCCTGCCCAACGTTCCTAATAAAGTCTGTGTATGCAAATGAAGAATTGAGACCTGTTTGGTGCTGATTGGCCGGTGTGCCTGAGCCTCGTTTGGTTCAGGCGAGCTCTGAAAGTCCCCCAGAAAAAAATGGGGTGGACTTCAGGGCGCACAGACGAGGCATGTGACCCCGAGTCAGCGGCATGTCCACAGTGGTTCAACTTAGCAGTTCTGTTGTAAATTTAGGCCAGTTAGCCGCTCACTCCCCCTGACGCACTGGCTCTTTTGGTGGGCGTTTGTTCAGAGTGGTTCACAGAAACTCTCTGTGTGGCGAGACGGGCACTTTCCCTGCTCCCTGGAAATCTGCCTGTTCCCTGCAGCCGTATCTACGAAGGTCAGTTTTCATTCAAGTTGGGAGAGAGAGACGAAGTAACTTTTACCCTTTTTCTCCATAGGTAAGCAGTTCCCCCACCTCCTACTCACAGCTGCTTTCAAGATTTTATCTTTTGTTCATTTGTTTTTGCAATGAATGATACGTGTAGTTGTAATATTTTTCTCTGTGTATCTACCCTGTTTTATCTTCTCTGAGTGTCCTGGGTCTGTCATCTCACGTGTCATTGATTTGGGAAGTCCCTGTCACTGTCACTCCAGTATGGCTCAGCTTCCTCCGCCTTGTGCCTCTCTTTCTTGTTGCACATTTGAGATGCCTTTGAAACGGTCTCAAGTTTTGGATTATTGCTGCTGTTATGACTGTTACTTCTTTCCCTCCTCCTGCCTCTCCCTTCTTCCCCCTCCTCCTTTTTCCTTCTGTATTTCAATTTGGAAAGTTCCTATTAACACACCATTAAGCTCACTCAGCTCCTCCTTCAACATGTCCAGGCTCCTGATAAGTCCATCAAATGCCTGTTTCCGGGCCTGTTTTTAGTTCTGGGATTCCCTTGATTCTTTCTTAAAGTTTGCATTTTCCTACTCACATTACCTACCTGCTCTTCCATGCTGCCCGCTTTTTCTGGAACAGTTGAGTTTGTGGCTCCAGCAGCCTCTCTGCCAGGTAACCCGACCCAGCTGTTCCTCTGTATTCACTGACCCTTTCCTATTTAAGTGGCAGTTTGTCCCGAGACCTCGGTTCTCTGACAAGTCCCGTGAAAGTCACCGAGTTTCGGTGTGCTCAGCTGTCTTCTTGTCGTAAGGACGGGAGTAACAGCTGCGATCCTGGCACACCAGAGCTGAAGCAGGAAGCCCGCTATTTTTTTAGCAGAGGCATTCAGGCTCTGTGTTTTACAGTTTTATCTTGCATGCAGAAAACCGAGAGTAAAAATATAAAATTTGTACTTTTTAAGTGGGCAATCCTCATGGCTCTTGGATTCAGAGGCAGAGGCCCAGTCCACACTAGTACACAAGTTCACCCACTGTGCTGGTCTCACCCTGTTACTCGGTGGATTTAAAATACACCTGTCCATGCTCATACTATGTGTAAGTTTATGTTTGTAATAAAATCTTGCTGTATCTGCAATCAAAAGTAATGTGACATTTTTAGTTTAAAAAGTAAGAACTTACAAATGGAATGTAGTATAATTAGAATTTACTAGATTATGTCAATGCAATTTTTATAACAAATGTGTACTTATTCAGCTTTAAAATGTCTGGCTTATAGATGAGCTCTGCTGTCATAACCTTTCCATTTTATGAGGTCATGAAAAACACACACAATGATATGCCCCCAAATTGACTAGACACATTTTGTGGACAGAGATGAAATTTAACCTAAATTCACCATTTTACAAAAGCATCTGAAGAGGAAGTAGGAATGTCTGATTTCCTCACATTTGGGCGGCTAATTGACCAGTAACTTCATATCCCTCTGCACACATCCATGGGATTTATTTCCTTCAAGTGAAGAGCTTTTAATTACTTTTCTAGCTCATAGTATCTCCACCATACCTAGGTCTGTACTTGACATAGAGAATGTATCTTTTGTTGTTCAGTAGATGTGCCATTGGAATGAACTTGACTCCTGCTTGGACTGTATCCTTGTGAGAGTGAATTTCTGTCTTTCCCTTTCAATTTGTCTGTCCCTTACCCAAAAATATCTTGTCTGGCCTAAACACTTTCCATGTAAACGTCCAATGCATTGTGTGTAAAGTATTATTAACCTAGGAATTACATAAATGACATAATAAATTTGTTAAAAATACATCTGTTGAAAACAAATGTATCTAATCCTAAAGTCACATAGAAACGTTTTAATGATAACCCTCTTCCCTGAGGCATAGAGTCAGACTAAGATTGGTGGCTTCCCCCTGTAATCCCAGCACTGTGGGAGGCTGAGGAGGGAGAATTGCTTGAGCTCCGGAGTTTGAGACTCATGTGAGCGAGAGGGAGACCCCGACTCATGAAAAAAATGGAAAAACTCAGCCGAGTGCCACTGCGAGCACCTGTAATCCCAGAGGCTTCCAGAGGCTGAGGCAGCGGGACGCCCACAGCCGGAGTCCGAGGTTGCCGTGAGCTATGACGCCACTGCTCTCTGCTCAGGGCATAGGGCGGGACTGTCTCAACAACAATAACAACAACAAAAAGACAAAGAAATAAACAATAAGCAAGAGAACAAAATTAAAAAAATATTCTCACCATTAACTTTGTGATGCTCAAGTATTTCTTCAAATATCTTAAAAAAGCTTTGCAATAATACCAACAGATTTTAAAAACAGGATTAATTCTTTTGTGTGTTAATTATTAGAAGTGGCAGAGTAAAAAGTGAACCAGTTCAGAAACTAGACCTAACTGTACGTAGTTACTAATTAACTATCTTTACTCTTGGCTGAGTCAAGTAACATCCTGGAAGCTATTTGCATATAACATCCTCCTGCAATGTGTATAATTCACGCATTGAAAATTTAGAATTTCTTTTTCAAGTCTAATATTTCAGAATCAATGTTACTTAATGGTACTAAGCAGGGTGTTTCCACTGGGCCAATACTATGTGATATAATCACAATAAAAATACACTGACTCTAGAAGCTATGCTCAACTTTTTTTATATTACAGCATGATTATTTCAGATAAAATTTATCACTCACTACAAAGAAATATGAAAATTTGTTATTTAGCACCATCAAACAGATGTAAAGAGGCTGTTTGACTTAAGGAAAAGGTTAGAGGATGAATTTTTACTCAGTACCATACGCACACCCCACATAAACAAAAGCTATTACCTGGCATTTGAAACAAATTTGGTAAGATTTTTGTTCAGAGAAACAGTATATCTCATTTCCTCCATGTGAACCCATTCAATTAATGATAATGGCCACTATTGCATATTTACTGTGCCGCATTGTGCTAATTCTTCAATGCAGGGTCTCCTTGAACCCCAGTAGCATCATTGTATAATCGCTGAACTTTTACCCCATAAAACCAATGAAGTAACAAACCTGTAATGTCGGTGCAGGGATTCCAAGATGCAACACAGCTATTTTATTCAGAACTTCTGTATATGTAAGGCTACTTCTTCATGAAGACAATTCTAACAGAAATAAAACAGTTATGTGTAAAATAAGCTATAAGATTCCACCTCCCCTTCTTTTTAAAATGGAGATATCAAACTTTTTAAAAAATATTTTATTTTTAAAAGAAGTTTTGCAGCTACAAATATAAAACCACTCTGTCTCAATGGGACAAAAAAATGCATACACTACACAATGTCTGGCACCCAGTTTCAAAATGTGTTTTCTCATTATATTGTGACTCCTGAATTTCTGGTAGAGTGTCCCCAGTCGTGAGCAAGATCCAAAGGATTCTTTTCTCAAGATGCTTCCTTTTCCTAAAGGAGAATCAATAACAAACAAGTACTATGTAAAAAAAAAAAAAAATGACAGGATGGGATACGTGCTCTGCAGTAAACTCATGAACTTCTTCAGAAATTTCAGTAATAATTTTAATGAATACAAATGTATTCTCATTCGAGTGAACATCCAGAGATTTTGCATCCTTTGCTCAAAAGCAGTGGCTTTTCTCTTGTTCTCTCCATCACAGGCTTATTCATACAAACACAGCAGCTCCCTGTACATTATCTGTTTTAACTTGCATCATGCTAGTAAGGAAAGCCCTCCAGACAAAGCAGCTCTGTTGCCCGGGTAACGCTCACTTTTCCTGTATCCATCCGGTTCTGGAGAGGGGTCCATTTTAACCATAAGTAAAGACATGAGGATTACAGTGTTTAAAGAATGATAAGGATTCTATCAAACTAGAGGAATGAAAATCTCCGGAAGGAGGAGTATCTCCCTGTAGAACAACGTAAGGCTGCCTGTTGTGATGCAGGATTACACAGAGGCCGTGACATAGTCACCCGTGACATTCTCTCTGCGCTTAGGCCGTGTGCGGCAGAGATAGGGAGATACAGACCCCTGCTCTCTAAGAATTCATGGGCTAGTAAGAGAGAAAGAGGACGAAGGGAAAACATCTATACGACTTCCCCATAGGAGACACAATGAGCATCCAGATTTTCCATTGCGACAGGCCAGGGCGGGTGGTATGAGATAGTTAAATCACATTGCTAGCATGCAAATGTGAATCCAAAGCTGAGTCTATATATACTCTGTGGGGAAAAAATTTCAAACTCTGAAAGTGCTTGGAATGGATGAGACTCGGTTTGTCCATGAGGCCGCATGTTTGGCAGGAACCCAGAAGTGCCATTCATTTCCTCGGAGCAGCTGTGTTGGAGGATACCCACACTGAATAGAAGTTCTCAGAGATGTTCTGTCAGAGAAACCGTGGATGCAGCTACGAGGTCACGAGGGCCCACCTGGGGGAGGGTGAACGGCCCTTCAGCGAGGCCTCTCCCAATGGCCTCTGTCTGGGAAACACCTTCCTTCTGCCTCTGAACACTTATACTTTAGGGCCTGCGCTGTTCTGGGGGCCCTGCCAAGTGTTTTCTTCCCTTCTTGTACTAGGCATGAGTAACGCCTTCCTTATAAAAGTGTGGCCACTCACACCTTCACGTGTCCAGCGACACCAAACTTCTTGATGGTGCATAGAAGTCCCGGGGGGGGCATTTCTAGAAGGAAACAGGCCATCATTTGTGAGCATAGCTGGCGGCATCGTCGTAGCATCTGAACAGGGATTTCTCAGTGGGGCCTTCTGTCTGGGCTGTCCTTTCAACTGGGTCTATCTTCCCAAATTATATTCTTGTGATTAATTATTGAGTGATAAAAGCAAACTAAAAAGGAATGAAAGTAGCACCAATCAAAAAAACCGTTTAAAAATTATGTAGGCTGTGACATACCACACACCAGTTTGGTAAAAGTTTAAAAGGCATACACATATATGAGTCGATTTGAAATCATCTGAAGTATTTTGTCATCAAACTTTTGAAAGAATGAATTATGCACTTTACTTTCCATTGTATTACTTTCGATTGTGGCTTTCGACAAATCAAAATCCTGTATTCTCGTCATTTGTATGTAGACTAGTATAAAATCTAAAAAACCAGATTTGGAGTGGATGCTACAACAGTTTGGAAGAGGGATACCACTTGTATTTTCTACTTCCTGGAATAACTGGGGTCAAGAAAATGTCTTCCATGGCGGCGCCTGTGGCTCAAAGGAGTAGGGCACCAGCCCCACATACCAGAGGTGGGGGGTTCAAACCCAGCCTCGGCCAAAAGCTGGAAAAAAAATAGAAAGAAAATATCTTCTGTGCACACATCTACTGCTTCCTGTTTTCTGTTCCTGATAATTCCCTTGGGGTTATTTGTGCAATGAAGTTGGCCTGATTTGATGTAATACTGTATCTCTAGTAAAAGTTTGATTTGGACTCTGGAAAAGTCTTTTCATTGGTGTGCCCTGGTCTTCTACACTTAGAATAAATACTGTAGCACAATTCACAGTTGCAAAGGTGTGGAATCAACCTCATTGCCCACTAACATATAAGTGGATAAAGAAAATGTGGTATACACTGTCCCACGCCTACTCAGCCATTAAGATAAAAAAGCGTTTTGCAGCAACTGGGATGAAACCGTAGGCCATTACCCTAAATGAAGTATCTCAGGAGCAGAGAAAGAAATACTACATATTATCACTTATAAGTTAGGAAAAAATAAGGTGCACACAGGGTCACACGGTGGAATTGGGAGACTTGGAAAGAGAAAAGGTGAGAGGGTGGTGAGTGATTAAAATGTACTTATCTGGCATAATGTGCAGTATTTGGGTGACAGTTACATGTTGTACTAAAAGCCATGACTTCACCTCTATACAGTTCATCCCTATAATCAAAAAGCAAAATAAAACAAAAACTCACAAAAAACTCATGCAAAACAAAACAAAAACTCACAAAAACCACTTATGCCCTCTAAATCTATTAAAATTTAAACATAAAAAATGCAAGAGACATGTCACATAGATAATAGCAAAACACACAGATTGACAGTGAGGCGGGCTCAGCACTCCTCCTCTGACAGAGCACGGAAATGATTAAAGAGACACCTCAGAAACAAGGGGACTCTGAGCCACACAGACACCTACATACTTCAAGAATTCCTTTGTCTTCATTAGTGCCACTTGCAGTGGCTTTGAAGCCAAAGAAAAAGAAATCTGTGCTTATCTTCTGATCTGGAAATCAGAATAAGTAGTCTGGATTTGCTCCAATACTTTCTGCAGCCAGAGGGTGGGTCCTCCTCGCCCTGTGAGAGGGCTGACCACCTGGTCCACCTGCACAGCAAAGGGCTGACCACCTGCTCCACCCGCTTCACCTGCACAGCTCCAGGAGGGTGGTGACCCTGGAGGCCGTCGGGGCTCCCAGGGCAAGAACAGTGGGGCGTCTCTAGTATATGACACGAAAGAGAAACAGACCATCAGCTGAGACTATTGAAAGATGCTATTCTTCAGGATATTTTTTAACTAAAATAAAACTGATAAACTAGTAAAAATTAAAATACTGTGTCCATTTTTGTTTAAAGCAATTAAAATAATATTAAATGTCGCATTAGACAATGTTCTTTGCTCTATCTCGCTGACTAACTACATTTTTTAAATGGCTTTCATTTATATGGCTTTTATAGAGCCATTTCTATGGCTTTCAAAGAGTACTTTGCATTACAAGGAATCGACATATTTTTGTTTTCTTAAAATGAACAAAGCCGTACTATAGGACACTTTTAGTATGTGTTTATATATGTTTTCTATGTGTCTTTCAAATGAGGAAAAGTTGTACATGGAAAGACCCTCAAAACATTTCAAAATCGGATGCTTCTGACTGAAGGATGCACAAGGGGCATGGGAAAAATACATTTAAATACATTTCCTTTTCTCTGTAGGCTTTGATTTGTTACCACAAGTGAAGCAAACACAGTAAAATTAGCCACATCCCAGGGCAGGACATCTCACCTGGTGAAGACGTCTTATTTTTCCTTTTTATTTGTGCTACATATTGACACTTTGGCATAAAGTAAGTATATGCAAGTTACATTATGAAACAATCAGTAATAAGAACCAAGGATGTTTTTCCTAAAAATGGCAATTCCCAACATAGTATGCTTTTTAACCAGGGTTGTTATAACAACATTCCTGTTTGGATATATCATCCATAATTAAACATGAGCTAAGATTTGGGGGTTGTTTTAAGATATCCTGCCATGAGTGGTGCCTGTGGCTCAAAGGAGTAGAGTGCTGGTCCCATATACCTGAGATGGCGGGTTCAAATCCAGCCCCCAGTAAAAAATTGCAAAAAAAAAAAGATATCCTGTCATTTTTATTATAATTGATCTACAGAGTGACCATAGCAGCCACTATAAGATTCACAACATAAGAGATAAATTATAGCCTACATCTTAACACAGCTTAGAAAGCAGCATCCATCCAGACAAACTATTGCAGTCCAAGTAACTGATCAAATCCTAGCTCTCTTCCTTCAAGAGATGATGGGCAGGGGCGGCACCTGTGGCTAAAAGGAGTAGGGCACCGGCCTCATGTGCCGGAGGTGACGGGTTCAAACCCAGCCTCAGCCAAAAACTGCAAAAAAAAAAAAAAAAAAAGAGATGATCGGCAGAAACTTATCTTCTAAGACGAAAATCTAACAGTGTTCAAACATTCTAGAAAAAATTTAGAAGGAAATTATGAATTGAAATACACTCAGTCCCAGCTAACTATTCATATTTGCTGCATGAGTAATAAAATCAATGCAAAACTTCTTAGAAATAATGTCCAGTTTAATTGGAAAATTGAATTAATGATCAAATTCAAACAGAACAGGCTTATTTCTGGTGAAAAAATGTAAACAAATCCATTGATTAATATTCACATTAAGATTCAAGGTCTTATTTTTCACAGAAAATCAGAAGGCTTCATCTCACTCAGGATGTGGCTCAGACGTGACTTCCCTCCTTGTAGAGGTCCAGGCACCTGCCGCTGTCCTGATCACTCCACACAGGTCCACTGACCTGGTTGCACTGCTGTTCTCTTTCTTCATCTTGTCACCTGTCTTCCTTATGCAAAAGGAACAATAATTATTGTAAATCATCTCTTTATATATTAATAATCTTGCTTTCATTTTATTTTTCTTTTCCTTAGTATGTATTATTACTGGTGCTATGTGTTTTAGCTCTCTGTTTCACAAATACTTTTTTAATCAACTCCTTTTCAAATATGGAACTCTGATCTTTTCAGTAAAATAGTGTGCATTGCTGAGGACAAGAGTGTGCCACTTATTTTCTCAGTAATCACATACTAGGTTTTTATAAGGACGCGGTGAGAGGAAAATAAGTAAATTAAATACATTCGGTTTTAAGAGTGACAATGGACCTGAGAGATACAGTTGCTGCTACCTGTCACACCTGCTTGTTTGAAATTACTCAGCCAATTTTACTTCAGATAAAATCTGAAGTAGTGTGTGCTAGGTAATATGATCAAAGGAATGTTTTCCAAGTTTAGGATGTAGTAATTACAAGTATTTTCTTTTAACAGCTAAGGAAAAATCCTTCTAAAATAAGTAGAAGAAAGTCCTAAAAGTGTAAGTTAGTGAAAAGATTTGGAGACTTTCAGATGTACCAATTACAGAATAGCACTGGGGGGGAAACAGTACTCTGAGGTTTTTTGGGCCAGAGATCAGATAGTCTCGTGTTCACGTTTAACAGAAATATTTAGGAAACTTATTGATTTAGTTTGGGGGAAAAAAATTCAAGGATAACTTTAGAAAATATATATATTTTAAAGTTTTTAGGTATTGAACATTGATGGGATAAATGGGCTGCATCAAAGGAAGTTGATTTGATTTTTAAGCCTGTGATTCAACTTAATACATTAATTTATATTATATGTAATTATATTATATATTAATAGATATATTAATTTTTCATGATATGAATGTTCACAGATTTCAATATTACTAATGTAAGTATGGTTGGTATGCTGGCATTACTATAACCTGTTTCCTATTGCTTATACAAAATCACATGCATGAAAAGTCTAATAAAAACACACTGGCCTATGACCAGAGAAATATTAGTGAAGAAGGACTCTCACTTTCCACCACTGCAAAGACAGCCCAAAGAATATGCCAGAATCAATTTTAAAAACGCTATTCCATGACCTTTGCAAAAAAACAAAGCAAGCAGACAACAACAACAAAGGTTGCCCATTTGTACCGGTATTTGGCACCTTCTAAAAAGTGGTGGAGGTCATGATGCTCTCAGGTTAGGACGGAAATAGGCTGATAACAGATTTAATAGGAAAAGTCTCCTGGATGTGCACGAGGCCAATTATATTTATGATTTATTTATAGGGTGTACAATCAACTCATGACATTATAAACCTATTACATTAAAAGTGCTTTTACATTCTACGAGCCCCTGCTTTCACAGCACAACATACTCCTTGTGACACCTCTAAAAATTCCGAGACTAGTAAAGATGACTTGATTTCCAGTGACTCAGAGAGTGATGAAGACATTCAGCATTTGCTGCAGTGAACTCCAGCCCTGTGCGTTTAGCACATCATGGGCAGAAAGCAGAATCCGTGAACGTGAGGATGAGGCATTCATGTGGACTGAATTCATTCCGCGTCTTGCAAAAAAGGAGGGAATAACAGCTCCATTTAGATTCCTTCGTTTATGTTGTTATCACTAATTTCTGTTCTGTGAAAAATATCAAATATAACAAGACCTTGAAGACCTTGAAGTGGGAGTTTCATCAGTGTTCCCAACTGCTGAACCATTGTTTCAGCATGAGTTAATTTTTTACCATGAAATTTGTCTATAGGACTTTTCTCATTTTTTTCATAATAGTTAAAATTTGTACTCTAAATAACTATGCCATGTCATAAAATAACAGCAATGCTTCTGTGGATGAATATTGGCAATATATTTACCAACAATTCCTGTAGGATATACGTTTCTTAAGTCCTAAAGGACATAAGGAAGGTTGTAGAAAAACGCAGGATTACGTACCTACCAGCACTGTGTGTTATGCTTCCTTTCAAACTACCCTCAAACAGGAATTTAAGAAAAAAGTTTATAATTCACATAAAAGGGTTCATTCACATTCAACTGTATTAGAGTCCGGTGTATAAGCATACTCATTATGTAGTTGTTAAATCATCTGATTTATTTAATTCTCACAAGAACCTGCATTACATTTTCTTAAGGAAATAAAAGAAGTTATTTATCTTAGAGGTATACAAACTTAAAAAGCATCTGATAATTAGGAGAACATTGTTCCCATGATTTCTTTTCAGTAAAGGGAGTTACAGTAAAAGCCTTGATAAAACAAATGCTGTTATGTTTAAAATAGCACTTTCTCATGATTACAGTATTCAATAGTTATGGAAATTTTAAAACTAGAAGAGCACAGTTATACGATGAAGAGGCATCATAATCAGACTCCGTATGCCAGCAATATATCAGACTAATTATCCGAATGACCTTTCCAACACATCACATTAAAAAAAAAAAAAAAAACTAGATACAAATATTCTTTGTATGTACAGAGCAGAATTGGCCAGAGAGTAGGAGAAATTGGCCAAGGCAGAAACTACAAATTAGAAGAGAATGAAGTGTCGGAGCCAATGGTGCCATCAGAGACTTCCCATCTCCCTTGGCCTAAGTCTCCCCATTTCAATGGACCTCACAGGAAAACAGGAGAAATCGTCCAGGTCCTAACAAGGTGGGAAATCATTACGAGAATCTCTCCTGAGAACAAGCACTAAAAGGTGACTTTTCTCAAAAAGAGGACAAACTATGAAAAGAATAAAGCAGCCAAGGAATAAGACAGTGGGGAAACTGATGTTTCAGGTTTATGTGGAAGGAGGAAAAACAGCTCTAACCAAGGACTTCCAGTGACCGGCTGGCTAAAACACGCTTTAGAGCAGAATCCGTTCAACTGTGGGTCCACAAAGGACCTAAGTCTCAAATTAAACTTTGAGAAGGTCCCAATGACGACCCTTCTCAGGTCCCTGACAGAAAGAATAAAAGGAATCGAGCTTAAACCAAAGCCTCAGAAGTCCCGTAGGTAACATTCCATTGATCACGATATTGCAATGTGCAAAGTCACCTAAAACATGATGTATCAGCCATCAGCAGCCAGTGTGGGCCGAAGCAGACCCAGCATCAAAGCAGCGAACATTCCAGATGGAATTTGGATTATGACAGGGGGTGAGAGAATAGTGGTGAAATTTTACTAATATAAGACAAAGTGTACTTTAGGATCAAGAGTATTTTTAGCGATCAAATAGGTAAAGTTCAATTCAGGAGGAAGAAATAACAATTCTAAATTTACCCAAACATACTAACATAACTTTAAAACACACAAAGCCCAAAGTGAAAGGACTACAAAGGGAAATTGACGTGTCTACCAATCTCCGGGGAGATCTTCAAAGCCTCTGTCTTCAGAATTAACAGTAAGTGTATGGAAAATTACATTCAAAGGAGAAGATGACATAACCCAAGGGCATATAGTTATCTCCGCATTAATATATTCTTCCTGAAAAATATATTGCTCTGGAAAATACATGCAAAAGATAGCAGGATTGTGAGCAAAAAGTTGGGAGGGCGGTGCAGGACCACGTGGCTTTGTAAAAAGAGCAGAAGACTGAAAGGCTGCCGGGGACTCCAGGAGCTGAGCGTCTGCCCGTGAGGACGCATCATTGTGAGCAGACGCTGCGCAGTGGTTACCAAAGATGTTCCAGAACAATAGAGTGGAAATGGTGTCGAAGATTTTCAGAGCAGAGCAGGTGGGTGCGGAGACCTGCCGACGGCGGGATCGCGGCCCGTGCACCTGTCCGGGCGGCGGCGGGAAGCGCGAACAGGGGCCGGGCAGCGTGGCCCAGGCCATGGATGCTGCTGTCCTGTTTCTGCCAGGGTGGCAGCAACAACGTTGAAGCCTTCCATTTCCCAGTAAAGGTTTGAATTCTGCTAGCCTGCTCTTCTTCCAGGCTGTGAACCTACCCAGTCTCTACGTCATTCTAAATTAATCCCCATTAACTAATCACACGTGAGCGAATTTGCTTTCCAGAAGCGCATACACAGAACTTAGCGCGGAGCAGCGGCAGGAAACCTTCTTCCCAGTGCAACCCGTGACACAAAGTGCTGGGGACACAGAAGTGATGTCCTCTGACCGCAGTGCGATGGAGTTAATAGTCAGTAGCAAAAGACAAGCATGAACACCACCATACACTCGGAAATGTAAATGAATCTAAATAATCCACAGTTCAAAGAGGAAATGAGTGTGAGAAGGTATATACGTTTATAAAATAGAGTAATATAGAAAATAGCAAATATAAAAATTTGTAGGACACAGAGAAACGTGTGTTATTAATTCATTTAATAAGGGAAAATACAAGATGGAAAATTAATTTGAATATTAAGGATAGTGCTATAAAGAGAAAAATAATAAAAATGGGAATTAAAGTGGAAAAAATGGCATTAAGAGAGCTTCAATAGGTGATCAGGCACAGTGGCTCACACCCCTAATCCTAGCACTAAGGGAGGCTGAGCAGGGGGATCAGTCAGGAGTTCAAGACCAGCCTGAGCAAGAGTGAGACCCGGTCTCCACTAAAATTAGACAAACTAGTCGGGCGTTACGTCGGGTGCCTGTAGTCCCAGCTACTCAGGAGGCTGAGGCGAGAGGATTGATTGAGCCCAGGGGTTTGAGGTTGCTGGGAGGTAGGCCATGGCTCACATGGCCTAGCTCACAGCTGGGGTGACAGAGCTTCAAAAAAAAGGAAGGGAAGGTGGGAGAGAGAAGGGGAGGGAAGGGGAGGTTTAACAAAGGTAAAATGTTAAAGAAAAAAACGGAAAGAAGTTTTAAAACTTAATAGAAATTATGTTGAGTGCTTAATGCAAGGGCCTCCACTTCTGCTCCCCCCTCCACACCACACTCCTGCACAGCAGACAGGATGCAGGGAGCTCCCCCTCCACACCACACCCCTGCACAGCAGACAGGATGCAGGGAGCTCCCCCTCCACACCCTACCCCTGCACAGCAGACAGGATACAGGGAGCTCCCCCTCCACACCACACTCCTGCACAGCAGACAGGATGCAGGGAGGCCCTCCTCTACACCACACCCCTGCACAGCAGACAGGATGCAGGGAGCCCCTCCTCTACACCACACCCCTGCACAGCAGACAGGATACAGGGAGCTCCCCCCTCCACACCACACCCCTGCACAGCAGACAGGACTGACCAACTATAAAACAGGCAGGGGGGGAGTGTTAATATGGGACAGTCCTGCTGAAGGGTCACATGAAGCTGGTGAGCTGTTTGCTCAGCTCACTTTGAAAAAGTTTCATTTATTTATTTGACAGAATAATTGTACACATTTATGGGCTACATAATGATGCTGGAATAGATATGATGTACAGTGGTCAAATCACGGTGATCAGAATAACTATCACCTCAAACATTTATCATTTCCTTGTGTTGAGAACCATCCAAATGTTTTCCTTCTAGCTATCCACAAATTAAGTTACTTTTAACTAGAGTTGCCCTCCAGTAATATGGGATACTAGCGTTTATTCCTCCCCTTGTTTTCCCACTGGGGAGAATTTTGACCGATTTTTGGCATTTTGGGCACAGCAATTGGCACATAGGGTTTGCCAGTATTGCGATCCTGACTGACCAGGTGCTCAGACTGAGCCCCCGACCCCCCGACCCCCCTCAGTGCTCAGACTGAGCCCCCAACTCCCCTAACCCCCCTCAGTGCTCAGACTGAGCCCCCGACCCCCCCAACCCCCCTCAGTGATCAGACTGAGCCCCCGACCCCCCTGACCCCTCTCAGTGCTCAGACTGAGCCCCCAACCCCCTGACCCCTCTCAGTGCTCAGACTGAGCCCCCGACCCCCCGACCCCCCTCAGTGCTCAGACTGAGCCCCCGACCCCCCGACCCCCCTCAGTGCTCAGACTGAGCCCCCCAACGAGCCCTTGGCAGGAGATGCTGCCCGGCCTCCTAGTGTGGCCAACGCCAAATTGTTCACACCGTCCTGGAGGTGATGACTAGTCCTCTCGGGAGGGAGCTGGCAGCACCCTAGACCTCACATTACTTCTGCAGACAATGTCTTCAAACACAGTGTTCCCAATGACAAAAACAAAACTCCCACACAGGGAGGAGCAAGAAAGCACGAACGTGAGTCGGCAGAAGTGGGGGTGTGCGGTGGACATGGGCAGAAAAGGCTTCAGAAATTAGGTTCCTCAGAAAATCCTGCAATTTGAAAGTTTACCTAAAATTGAAAAAGTCCTTGATACTATTTCTAGGGCCAACTGAAAACAAACAACCCAACTAAGAAAGGATTCAGAGAGCAATTCAGGGAGGAGGAGTGGGGAATGGAGGTGAATCGGTGCAGGTTCCTTTCTGGAGTAACAAAAAAGTTCTAGAATTAAATAGTGATGAAATGTGCACAACCTTATAAATACACTAGAAGACTGAATTTTACACTTGAAAAGAACAGAAATATTAAACATCTCCCTACAACAAGCAAGAGAATAACCTAATTAAGGTCTCTCAATTATTTAAGAAGCAGATAATTTCAGTTTTTCAGCAAAATTTACAGAGAACTAAATAGAGAAGTATTTGTAAGTCAGTATACTCATTTTATGTGGCTAGTATAATTCACAGGAAAACCAGACAATGTGTAAGAAAGAAAATAAAAACATAGTTGCAAGTGGGTTTAATAAAAACTTGCTGGTGGAACCCTTTGATGACTAAAAAAGATAATAATCATTACCTCATTAGGTTTATTATGAATAAGGAGAGTATTTTCAACGTGAGAAAAATCTAGTAACAAAATTCACATCCTTAAGAAATTTAAATTATGCTTGGTGCACATAGCTCAGTGGTTAGGGTGCTGGCCACGTACACCTGGCCGCGTGTTCAAACCCAGGTCTACTAAACAACAATGATAACTCAAAGAAAAAAATAGAAAAAATAGCCAGGCATTGTGGCAGGTGCCTGTAGTCCCAGCCATTCAGAAGGCTGAGGCATGAGAATCGCTTAAGCCCAAGAGTTTCAGGTTGCTGTGCCCACTCTACAGAGGGCAACGTGCTGTGACTCTGCATCAAAAAAAAAAAAAATTATAAATTGAAAAAATCTTATTATATGCAAAAGATAATCATTTTATGAAATGTAACTACTGTTTACAAAAGAAAAACAAACCAAAAACAATAAAAAACAAATCAGATAAAGCATATTTTCAAAAGAGCTACAGCAAATATTATATCCAACAGATGCAAGAATCACATAAAAATCCCATAAATTCAGCAACATGACAAAAATGTTTAATTTCTTTTCAGTTTAGCACTTATGCCCTAGTCATACAAAAATAGTGATAATTCAAAAATAGATGGAGTGAAAGAAGAGAATAAAATGCTGTCACTTTTTTCACATAAAGTATTTGTCACTTAGAAAACTCTGAAGAAATTTTTGTCACTTAGAAAACTCTGAAGAAATCTCCAATTGCTTGAAGTAATGAAGGACTTAGCAAAATTGCCAGATAAAAATCAATTCAATTTAGTGAGTGGCATGTCTATACAACAGAGTCCAGCAGCAAGCATTATCGAAATACAATACAAATTCTTTAAAATGCCTAAACACTATAAAGTGTGCATCATAATGAATGAAACAAGATTCATTGTATAACAAATGTAAAAACAAATACATTGTATACAGCGAACCTAGTAGAAATGTGATTATATCCTTCCATGTACCACCAACAAAGCAATACTGTCTTAAAAGACTCATGGCCCAGTGTCAAGCTTGCAGACAAGGAGACTAAGGACTCTAACTCAAGGCTAGGGACTAACGCCACTACGTTCAGGGAAACCTTTGGCTACACCTATTCTCCTATATCCTTAAAACAAAAGATTGTTTTTCTGAGTTCCATGAACTTTGTTCTTTGAACTACGTGAAAAACAGGGAGAATTTTCAATAAATAAAGTGCTTGTGTATGAGAAAAGGCAACTGAGTACCATGTCAAATACTTCTAAGATTCATGGAAACAACACATTCTTAGTAAGAAAGTATCCTTGTTCAGTTAGAGCCAAACTTCCCTTTGGTTTGCTCTGTGCTAACAACTTGCAGTTCAAGAAGTATTTACTATTAGGAAAGTGTTCATGGCCTGTGGCTCATCGAGTAGGGCACCAGCCCCATATACTGAGGGTGGCAGGTTCAAACCTGGCCTCGACTGAATTGCAAAACAGAAAAATAGCTGGGCGTTGTGGCGGGCGCCTGTAGTCCCAGTTACTCGGGAGGCTGAGGCAAGAGAATCACCTAAGCCCAGGAGTTGGAGGTTGCTGTGAGCTGTGATGCCATGCCACTCTACTGAGGGCTTAATAAAGTGAGATTCTGTCTCTACGAAAAAATAAATAAATAAAGCAATATTAAACATATCATATTGTTATTAAATATGTACATATGCAGGTCTAGATATGTATCGATGAAGCATGATACCAATTCTTTAATTGACAAGAAAAAGAAGGTACTAAACAGTAGAATTGCAAATAGGGTTTTTATAAAAAAATACCATGCTGGTTCATTTCTCAAAACATTAAATTTATAATTTTATTAAACAATTCTATCAAATGTTATACAGGGTGGGCATAACTTTATGGCCACCCTGTATATGATATAGTCACTATAATATGTTGATAGAAAAGAAGTCGTACTCTGTGAAATAATTTAAAGAGATTCCTTCTGAGCAAGTGTGAGGACCGTGACCCAGAGCCAGGCCTAAGAGTTCTGGAGCAAGGGACTCTCAGTGGTGGGGTTACGGTTTGGTTTGATACATTTGGGGGAGACGGGATTTCTAGGTGAAGTCATGAATCAATGTGCAGAAAGCACACCTTGGTTTAACCTGATAAGGTGGGTCATCTCCAAGTGAGGACTTACAGGTCATAGGGCAGTTAGGATTCTGTAGCTGACTAAGGGGAGAAGGAGTTAGGCTTTGTCTAATACCCCAGGAGTCAGTGGAAAGGGGTGCTGAGGAAAGGTAAGGGTCACTTAATCAGGGACAACTGCAGGACATGTGCCCAGACGTATGTGGTGTGTTGCGTACTATGAGGACCTGCAGGTGTGACCTTGAAGCGTAAAGCCTGTTAGTGAATCCCAGAATCTTCAGGAGTCAGGGTCACAACGGGGCAGGTCTGATCTCCTTTCTCAGGGCTAGCAACTCAGTTTTAGGGATCCCCTTGGACAATGGGGGTCCAGTTAGCCACTGGGGAGGGTGCTTAAGATTTTTAGTTAATGAATAATTTATGGACTAGATGTTTCTGAATTGTTACCAAAAATTTTTAAAACATATTTGAGCGGGGAGTTTGGTTTCAGAATTAATGTGTATAGAGTTTGGAAGTCGTTACTCTAATCCTTACAACAAAATTAAGTTGGATAAAGTGAACATTAATGAATTTTTTGATACTCATCAAAGAACTGAAGTCATAGAGTATGTGATCACCCCAATTCTAGACAGACAGGCAAAGGCAGAGCTGAGGGCCAAGAGGGCTTTGTGGAGCAGAAGCCCCTGGGGCTCTGGACCCACAGGAAGGGAACATCAGTGTCCTGAAGTTGGCGGAGGCAGAATGGGGATCAGACGAGAGAGAAACTCACTTTATTACAGTCTTGGAAGGGTTTGTGCCTCCAGGAATCTACACAAATTCTGATTGTGAAAAATCCAAGAAAGATCCTGTCGGGCAGAGGGAAGGTCAGAGTAACCTCGTAGGTCCAGAGAAATCCCTATATGATGGGCCAAAGGAAAGGACATTGGGAGAGATGATTCCTGACTAGGGAATAGCCTACATCCCACTTGAGCCCCCTTAACTTTCCTGTCTCACCTAAGGGAGGAATAAAAAGCTGTATCTTTGTAGAATTTCCAAGCCAGAGGCAGATGCCTGCCAAATGAATAAAATTTCATCGTAAGATTGCAGGATTTTTCTCTTCCCTGACTTCTACCACTACACAGAGTTCTATGACTACTACTACTAATAAATAACAACAACAAACAGTAATTACAGTTGAAAGAGCTGCACATTGTAACATTTTTCCACAAAGTAATCTAAACTGCCAGATCATTTCACTTATGAATTCAACCCAACATTTAAAAGAAAATATACAAGAGAAAAATGAAAGCCTCTTCATTAAATGTTGTTGGATAAGATACCCATATGCAGCAGAATGAAAATATATCCCTCTTCACGCCATATATATTGATAAAATTAAACTCAAAATGGGTTAAAGACTTAAAAAAAACTTCAAACTATAAAACTACTAGAAGAAAACAGAAAAGAAAAACTACATGACTTGGAAACTATTTTTTTTTAGATTAAAACCAAAAAGCACCATCAACAAAAGCAAAAATAGCTAAATGGATTCATCAAAGAAAAACATTCCTGCACATCAAAGAAAATAGTTAACAGAGTGAAAAGGCAATCTACTACTGAAAAGGAGAAAATATTTGTAAGCCTTGCATCTGATAAGGGTTAAAATCCGAAATATGTAAGAAACTCACCTCTGTTGAAAGAAAATGCATAATTTCAAGAATCGGACAAGGGGGGCGGCTCCTGTGGCTCAGCGAGTAGGGCGCCGGCCCCATATACCGAAGGTGGCGGGTTCAAGCCCGGCCTCGCCGAACTGCAAAAAACAAAAAATAGCCGGGCGCTGTGGCGGGCGCCTGTAGTCCCAGCTACTCGGGAGGCTGAGGCAAGAGAATCACTTAAGCCCAAGAGCTGGAGGTTGCTGTGAGCAGTGTGACGCCACGGCACTCTACCCAGGGCGATAA
>CAUYON010197790.1:0-21983 GCA_963573935.1 Arctocebus calabarensis
CATTAATTGTCCTCATATCAAACTTGAGTACATGGGATTCATGCTTCTCCATTCTTGAGATGCTTTACTAAGAATAATGTGTTCCACTTCCATCCAGGTTAGTACAAAGGCTGTAAAGTCTCCATTTTTTTTAATGGCTGAACACTATTCCATAGTGTACATATACCATAGCTTGTTAATCCATTCCTGGATTGGTGGGCATTTAGGTTGTTTCAACATTTTGGCAATCGTAAATTGAGCTGCAATAAACAGTCTAGTGCAAGTGTCCTTGTGATACAAGGATTTTTTTTCCTTCTGGGTAGATGCCTAGTAATGGGAATGTGTTGGCTTTTTAACGTAAAAGAGAAAATTAACACACAAACACCAGCAGGATAACTGAATTCAAGTATCAAGCGCTATATAAGCCATGTGCATCCTGTATGCACACGCACACAAATACACACAGATATATATGTGTGTACTTTCCCCAACAAAGGAAATAAATGCTTCTAACTTACGGGCAAGGGAATGTTTACAATATGAGTGACATTAGAACTGGATCACTATGAAAAACACTATTTTTATAGATTGAAAATGTAAAGAAAATTAATCCACAAAAGTGAAAATCTTAATAAAGATAATCAAAGATAAGTTGTGTTTAAAGAAGTTATAAATAGGCCTTTTCTTAGTCATGACAAAGTGGGCCTATTTGCTCCCTGGGGCATGTGTATCTTATTCTGTAAACTCACCTCCTGCCCTTGCTTTTAACCTATCTTTCTCTCCCTCAATGAATTCTGTTTCACACCTTAAAGGAAAAAAAATATGTTATGAATAAATTATTTATTGACTGCTGCAGAGCAATATGGACAAGAGTTTGGAAATAAATAAGGTTTAGGTTTTAGAGGAATTTGCATGCCATGAAATGTGTTTGTACTGCAGTTTTAGGGGCTATCAAATACAGTTTTTATAAAAGTAATATGATGTGGCTAGAATCTTCAGAAAATTAAATGGAGAAATGTGGATATTTTACTGCATCATTTATAATTTGTTTTAGGCTGGCTTTCAAAATCCACTATAATCTGATAAACCGAACAAAAGTTGCATCAATTTGCTACCTGGGATTTTTCTTCGTTTCATCTTTTATGTTACACAAACATTTCCCAGTTTCTGTCTTCACCATAAATCTTTCTCTGGCTATCCCAGTAGGCTTTTGAAATCCATCTTTAAACTCTCACAGAATTGATTTCAACTGTCTCTCACTCACAGGCACATACAGTTTTATTTTTTCAATTACAATGTAGACATTTCCAAGCTAAGTATTGTGTCCTGCGTATATTCTGCAGTTGTTGCAAGAGGTAAAGCAGGTCCAAGCATGAGGCACAAAGCACAGTTACTTTGTTGATTGATTAATAAAGAACCTTCTGCTTCACAAATGAAGTCCTTTAATTCAAGAGGTGGAAGCTCGTGTCAGAACAATTGCAGGAAGGAACTGAGGCGTTCTCTGCAAAGATCACAATGTTTTCCCAGTGTCAATAAGGGAACCTGATGGAAATGTGGTTTCATAAGTCCATCAAAGGCTTTCTAAACACTTGAGAGGTTATATTTTATAAAGAATGAAGAGCTTTATTCTCTGAGATATTAATGGCTAAGCTCCTACAGTGTTATCTGCTTGTGTAGTCTCAGACCAATTCTGTAGCAGCTGGACATTTTCTAATTAATCAGTGTAGATTGAAAAGAAATTCTGAAGTTGTCAGTGACTAGGGGGAAGCATCAGGAAATTTTAGCTCTAATAGAAAAGTATTTGTTACTCTTATACCTACTCTGTAAAATTGCTAATAAGAAAAAAAAAAGAAAAAAAGGTTTCACAAGGCCTCTAGAGAATTCTAGTAAATTTCTGCTCCAAGCTCATGATTTTGACCTAAATCCAATAGTAATTTAGTGCCAATTTTTTTCCGTAGTGACCCTAGGGTAAGCCTGAGTCTGAACAAAACAAATTACCTGTCTTGTCGTACTGTTTCAGCTTGGAACTCAAATAGAAATACACACTTCGTTACCATTATTACAGTAACATTGTTTCTGCCAAACAAGTCAAGGGTTGTTCCCCTCTACGACTATCCATCCACCTTGCAAGTGTCTGATAACAATATCATCAAACTTGCATTGGCACATGGAGGGCTTTAAGTTGTCTTATTCAAATGCTTTTCCTGGATGACTGCAAAAACACAGATAGTTTTAAATTACAGGCACAGCTCAAAAATACCTGGTTGATCTGTTCCCTAAGCTCTAGGCTCATGTTTTCAAATCTAACGGCCGATACAAGGCACCTCAAAATCCAGTACCGAGCTTGTCTCTTCCCTTTTTCCCCATCAAAATGCTTCCTTGGACTGTGTTTAGAGGTCTGTTAAGTTGCTCCAGGATCCCCCCCAAGTACTTATGCCAGGCGTCTTATTTTATGGTAACACCAGCTCCTAATTACCCAAGTCCACTCATGCCAACCTCTTTGAATCTCAGCTCTTATTGTCTCCAACTTTCCCATGACTATTTAAGCTCAGGCCAGCAAAATCCCTCATACAGATGAGAACAGCATCACCTCCCAGTGTTCCTTCTCCTGCTGGCCTTTCTCCTGTTCCTGCCTCTTCATACCCCTCTCTGCCACCAGCGATTCATGGACCGTTCTCCTACTTGGGATGGTGGGTGACTCCTCGCTGGCTGGGACAGAGCACAGGTAAGATGCCTCTTCACAGTCAGCCTGTCTTCTTCAAGTCTCTGTAGGTCCCTGCCCGCAACACTCACTCCCAACATTTACTCCAATATCAAACTAGATAAAGTTTCCATTGCTTATTAGACAGCTTCATTCCTTCATATTTGTGTGTTGCAGCCCATATAGAAGTGACATGTGACATTTGTGAACAAGTTTCCTTCTTCCCACTGTGCATGAAGTCCCTATTGGTTGCTGAACCCAAACCCATTTTCCAAACCCAGCTCAGCTCACACACTGCTGAAATTTCACTGGACTGGTTCCTAGTGGAGTGTCTGACACCCTCTCCAAACCTCTCTGTTTTATCTCAGTACTTTATAGTTATAAAAATATAACTATATTTATATATAATATTGTCGCAGTATTTTTATAATTTATCTACCAAGCGTGGTCTTTGCAAGTGGAGAGAGACCTTGTATTCTTTTTACTGATAATTCTCCACTGTTATGATACAATCTCGAACACATTTTATAGACTTGTGTATCTTTGTTAACCATTAGATTTTCATAAGGTGTTTTAGTGGAAATTGTGCCCTTTTTAGATGAAGGTCAGTCATCATATCTTATGGCTAAGTAAGTAAATGCATTAGGAGAGAAGCTTAAGTCTGAAACTATGCAACTATATTCATGGCACTTACTCCAATAAAGTACGTTACTTTATATAAATGTATATATTTATTTATAATATTTTAACCCTTTTACACACATGCCAACCCAATGAAAGATAAAACTCAAAAATCGAGACCCTTGGATGTATTATAAATTTTTTGTTATTTTGATTCCCATGACACCTGATGGTGAGAGGCAGTATCCTCAGAGGTGGAGAATGTACCCTCAGCACTGAGACTTCCTGATTTAATTGGGGGGCAGGTCACTTTCTATTCACGTGACCGTTGGAAGGATAATTTAGTGCCTCTATGCTTCAGTTAATACCTGGGTAAATGTGCCTCGTGGAATTGTTATGAGGAATAAATGTATTAATATAAATAAAATTCCAGTATCTAGGACATATTACTGATCAATAAGCATGGTGATTTTTATAATGTAAAATTAGGCAGCATCAACGAATCCTAATAAATGCACATACACACCTATGTACACGTGTGTGAGATTTGTGTATATCTGTTCATGAGCCAGGACACTTCTCCAACCAAGGTTCTGAAGTCTGTGGAATTAGGTTATCTGGCTTTTCCTGGCCTATCTTCACTGTTATTAGTGAACTAAAGCTAGAGTAGGGCTGGACTCTGAATTCTTACTTTGGGTACATGGAGCTCTTTGCTCAGTTACGAGAGATTCATAAAATTCTCAAAGAATCTGGGCTTTACAGAGTTGCCTTGAGAAAACTTACTTGAAGAAATACTGCATTTATTATAAAGATCATAAATTAGGGGAAAGGCACTTTTTGTTGAACTCATTAAATAGTCAATGCTATTTTACCCTGTGATAGAACATTTCCAGTGTTCAGAAACATGATGCTGGATCATTTCACTTGTGGGCCCGCCTGAGTGTTTGAAACATTTTCTATAATAATAAGAAGGTTTATTGGAAAATCAAAGACTTTAAATGGGTAAAGTCTGGTTCGAAATCTAAATCAGACCCTCTGTGCCATATAAGCAAAGTAGTGTATGTAGTTTGAAGTCTAATCTAATACTATTCTGCATATGGTAAGCATTATATAGATATTTATTTGTCAACTTTTGGGTATATGAGAAGCTAAAAATCAGTTTGTGTAAAGCTTTACCCATTACTCCCCTTTAAGACTGTTCAATGATAGTATTTTACCCACATAAATCCCTTCGTTTAAGATAAAGATCCAGAGTTTTCTCAAATATTTTCTCAGTATTTTTTCAAGCCTTATAATTGTATTAATCACATTTACCTGAATAGGTTTTCTTTTGTCTTAAATATTCTTGGAAATGGAAAGTTCTATAACTAAAGACAGTGACTTAGGTATGGTTTGATCATAATAGACAATATGAGAAATATCAAGTTCTACATTTTTTTAATCAATAAAAAGATGACATTAAAAATTTGCTTTCATGTTCGTCTCAGAACATTACTGACTAAGACTGAATGAATATCAATGGAAACTTGTAAGCTTCTTTTTAATTTTCTACCATACTTTTTACTGCTAAGCCACATTTCTTTCTAATCATATTTATGCAATTAGGTTTTTGGACATAAGCTGTCCCTTGGGTAACCTTATAATTATTTTGATTAAATTTGTCTTGTTAAATTTGGCCCATCATTTTAGCCTGTCAAGTTCTTGGAACATAATTCTGTCATTGTGCCTCCAAAGTCATGTAACATGGATTTTCTGAGTTTGCCTTGAATTCTTCAGGACAAGTGATTAATGAAATAGAAGACAGTGAAGCTTTGTGACGTTCTACCATCATCAAAATGGGCAGTGATTCCATATCCATGTCAGCTAATCAGTCACCACTTTGCCTAATTGCACAAATATCAAGTGAAATTAGAATGTGAAAACATAAACATTCTTTATGCTTATTTAATATTTGGATTTGGAAAAAAGATGAGGTACTTTGCATAGAATGTTTCTTTCATTTATATAAATTGAGAATAAGGGTATTCTAATAATTGAATTTAAATGGCAGGCATATTGTAGCCTTGGGGCACTAATATTTCATGCTAGTGTGCATGATATGGGTACTAAAAAGGACAGCTTTAGTACACTAATGCATACCATGGAAGGTCTTGTATTGACCTCTGTCTTGTAATCTTGTCCTTAGAAGGAAATAGCCCATTCAGAAAAGCTCTTCTCTCCTAAACCACTGCCACACTTCCAGGTCTCTCTACTCCAGGCACACTTTGTCTCTAACACACTTACGCATGTACACATACACACACACACACACGCCAATGTGCATACACATTGATGAAATAACTCCTGTGTACAGAGGGCCCAGTAAGAAATCAGTTCTGATTTGATGCAAAGCCCTTTGGGTAGTCCCTATACATTTCTCAGTCCTGGGATTCTTTAAGTGACTCCTATATGCTGACGCCATCTTTAGTGGTGGAAGAGTTGAGTTCTGGCTCCGGTCTTCCAGCTTCCTGTGGACTAAGGAAGAGACAAAATTTAGAGGTGTCATAACAAAGAAATGGTACCCCAGATCCATTCAACTGCAGAGCAAACCTGGACAAATGCCAGATTTTCTACCTTGGTTTCAAGGATATAAGAATGAGATGATGAGGAATTAGGTACGGGAATGAGAGGATGAGCAATCAACAATCTAACTCATGAGTGGTCTTTGAATGTTAGTAAGGGGTGTGAATTGTTAAAATAAGACTGAGCATCTTGCTAATCTCTATACAGGTTGAATATACCAATTTTCCTAATATCCAACTCCAGCAACAATGCACAAGAATAAACGGTAGTCTTTATGCTTTTTTTAAAGCAGTGTCATTCTAGATTTTGCTATTCACTAATTTTATTTTACATTCATGTGTTAGTCCATTTGTGCTGACATATTGATAAGATAATTAATGTGAAGCCAGTATTTAAACCTTAATACTAACTTCAGACATTAACTTATTGCTAACTAACTTAAGACATTATCTGATTCCTGCCACCATCATAACCCTAAAAATGTTCTCCCTAACTTCCAAGATGAACATCATCACTAAACTGTATATGCTTGCTGATTTTTTTCTTGCCTACTTATTCAATCGATTATTAAAAAATAACCAGTGTTAGATTTTATTTCTATTATATCAATACATACATTTTATTTCTCCTGTTAGTTAAACGTGGCTTTATGTATTTTGAAGCTTCATGAGAACATGAACACACTTCTAGGGTTGATCTATCTTCTTGATGGAGTCTTCTTTGATCGTTATAAAATGTTCCTCTGCTATAACCTCAAAACATGCTGTATACAGTGACCAGAAAACCGAGTTTCAACAGTGACATTTCCGTAAAATTCACTGCCTATCCAAACATCAAAATATGAGTTAAATTCCCTAAATTATCTGGATTCTGTCCTTTTCTCTGGATAGTTATTTCCATCATCTAGCTTTTATATCCTAACTGCTCTAGCTTTATCAATCTCACTTCCTTAAAAGTGATTTTTTTATGAAATCAAGAATATAGTTATGCCAATTCATGAAGATCTTCCGTTGTTTTCTTTGCTTTTAATGAGCTAATCTTCAATGTGCCCTCGATGGTGCTTTATATTTGGTACACGGCTATTTCTCCATCCTTCCTGCTCTCCTAGTCATGCCCTTTCTTTGCTGTGCTTAAGACATGACAACCTTCCTTGTGTTTTTCTAATAGACTTCTCTGGTGTTGTAGGATATCTCACTTCCTTTGCTCATTTTATATCTTCTGTAAAGAAAAAAATAATTTAATATCTCTTTTTACCTTGAAACACAATCTGCAAATCTCAATTCAAAAACCATGTTTTGTAGAAGCCATTCCTAACTATCTCGACTAGACAACATCCCCTACTCCCCATTCTCCAGAGAACCCTGTACCTCTCATTACATTTATCATAGTTGTTGTTTTACATTTATTTTGGTGTTATGTGAATAGCAAATGCCTATCTAGTCAAAGAATAGATAATGCCTGTCTGTTCTCACCAGTCAATGGACTTCTGTATATGAACAGATTTGTTTTTTTGCACCAAAGTATTTATAACTCTTGCCATAGGTCTGGCAGATATTGAGTGTCTAATATTTGCTGAATGAACAATATAATGTATGAATAGTAATTATTCATGATATTTTCTAAATTGATTAACATAAAGCAAGATGAATGTGAAGTTCATTTCAGATTTGTTCAAGAAAGTCACACCACACCTTTCCACAAACACTGGTATCTTTATGCTTCTAAATGGAGTTGCTGTTTCGTTTTTTATTATAGTTTCACACATAGTGTACACAATAGCAATTACACAAACTAAAGCATATTCTATAACCCTGTGCCCTAGTGTATTTTAATAGGTCCCAGGAATAGAATCATTGTTTGTTAATCTTTCCACGTTATGCTATCCATAGTGGAAATGTTAATTCACAGCTTTTAAAATAAGGGCCTTTTCACCTAGCTCTTGTCAAAACTACTGAAATTTTAAAAGTTGAAAATTTTCTATGAGATAAGTGATTTTTATCAACTTGTCATTTAATTACTATCTGCATCGTCTGTGTGATTAATCTTTAAATGTGAGCCAGAGATAATTTAATTAGAAATTATGATGTTTAAGTTGCCTAAATGTGTTGTTACTTTTATGAGAAAACTGTATATAAGAAAGGAAAAAGTCATGATATGGTGAATAGGAGGAGAAAAATAAGCATGGTTTTTCTATAACTATATATGTGTGTGCCTGTATGAAAATAAATGAATAAATAATTTACAAAATAGTCTCTAAATATGAAATGGGAAGCTAGGTTATTATGTGAATTAAATGAGATAATTCACATAATTTCAATAGGTTTTTCTTTGAACTTGAGAAACACTTGGTAAACATGGATATTGATATTCTTAGTACTATAATTACTATATTTGTTCTTATTTAACCTTTAAATTGTATCTAATCCTTTGTTCCATAAATGTTCAATATTATGACAAAAGGCCTTTAATGGCCCAGAAATGAGCAGTGCACTGTTGAAGAAAACAGCCCTTTTTGCAGGTGTAATCCATCACGCTAAGTCCTTTGTCAACAAAGTTTCCTCAGTCCGCATGATGAAAAATTGAGGAGGTTTCTGGTTAAATAACAAGCTATCAACTTGTTGATACAATACTAATAAGAAAGACAATGCTACATATTCACTTGCTTATTTATTTTGAACTCAATTATTATTTGCTCTAGTTCTTTTATTTTTACTATGAACAAAACGTATCTCCCCAACTTTCAACACAGTATACCACACACAGCAAATAGTAGGTGACAGCAAATATGTGTTGAATAAATGAAAGCCACTTGTATATAAAACAAATTATATTTAAGTGGCAAACATATTTAATTACATATTTTTGATAAGTTCTGCGATGTTTCTTTTCAGGAGTTGCGATAGTTTAGTCCTATTTTAGCTATGAAAAATCTTATTTTAGAATATAAAATCAGCCATAAGTTATAAAGTCTAACTTCCCTTTATTCTTAAGTCACTTAAATTCATAGGAGTAGGTTAATGGAACTGAAGGACATTTTTCTTAAAATATGTGTTGAATGGAACCATGTCTGAGGACCTACAATCAATTGCATAAAAACAAATTATATGATTTAGATGAAATGAAATCATTTCATGTGTTGACTGGAATGTTATGCAGTACATGTACAGATATGCCATATATGTGACTAAATATGTCAGAATATTTTCTTTTTCCTACTTGGTTACTCTGGCTTAAAACTCTAGACCAATACTTAACGGTAGTGGTAAAAGCTGGTATCTGCCTTCCTGATTTTCAAATGAAAGCATTCAGTCTTCCACCATTCTATATATTTATGTGTGAGTGTTTTGTAGATGCCCTCTGTTAAATTATAGAATTTCTATTTCTTGTTTGTTGAGTGCTTTGTAAGAAGGACATTGTATAGTTTCAACTGGTTTTGCATCTTTTGAGATGATCATGTTATTTTTGTACATTATCTATTACAATATTGTGTTACATTAATTTATTATGAATATTAAGAATCTCCGTATTTTTGCATTAATTACATTTAGCCATGGTGGATGATATGATTTATAAATTATTAATTCATTTAGTCCTTTTTGGATTATTTTCACATCTACATTCATAAGAGATATTAGCTACACTTCTCATGGGATGGTTTTGTCTAGTTTGGTGTGAGGTTATTACTGGTCTCATAAAATGAATTGGAAAGTATTCTGTTTTCTAAAGCATGCATAAAGGACTGATGTTAATTATTTAACCGTTTGGTAGAATTCACCAGTTAAGTTGTCAGGGTGTGGGCTTTACTTTGAGGAAAACTTTTAAATTACCAATTCAGTCTCTTTAAAAGGTCTATTCAAATATTCTATTTATTCTTTAATTTCAATAGCTTGTGTCTTTTCTAGGAATTTTTTTCATCTAAATATTATCTTATGTTTACATTCAATTATTCATAGCATTTCTTCATAATAATTTGTCTTGCTGTAAATTCAGTTGCAATGTCCCCTCTTTAATTCCTGAGTTTGATAATTTTGTTCTTTCCATTTTTATGAATAGCATGACTAAAATTTCATTACATTTGTTGATCTTTTTACAGGACAAATTTTTGATTTACATATTTTTTATTTTATTTTGAGTATTATGTAGTTTGATGATTTCTTCTATAATTATTATTATTTCCTTTTTTTCTGCTATGTTGAATTATTCATCCTTTTCTAGATTTTCATGATGGGGAGTTAGCTTATTGATTTAAGGTATTTCTTAATTTTCTAATATAAGTCATTTACAGTCACATATTTCATGCAAAGTACTACATTGGACGAATTTTGTATATTTCTGTGTGCTTTGTTTTCATTCATCTCAAAGTATTTTCTAACTTTCTTGATATCGTCTTTGACTCATTGATTATCTAGGAATCTGTAATTTAGTTTGAAAATATTTGTGAATTTTACAAAACTTTTATTTGAAATCATGTTGAATTTTTGGTGCATGTGGAAATACTTTTCATGATTATAATTACTTAAAATTGTAGGGTTTTATGTTCTAGCAGTCTATTTTTCCTTTATAATTTTTGTTATTATTTCTTATCATTTGGTTTATTTGTTTTCTTCCTTTTCTTCTTTTATACATAAATTGAAGATTCAAATAATTTATGTGTATATCTAAATTTATAATGTTAAGCGTTACTTCAACAATTGCTTGCCATTTCTTTTTTTTCACATTTCCTCACGTGTACCAGGAGTGGGATAGACAGGAATGCCTCGGGAGTGTCATCTTTCCAACAGAGCTACATAGAATGAGAAAGATTCGCCTTTCTCACACTCTTCTGCTTTTCCAGAGAGAATAGTAGGAGAGTAGGAGAGTGTTAGATTGATAAACTTTGTTGGCCATCTCCTACTGGGGCTAAAATCAGATTATCTTCAAACTTAATGACTCTCCTATGATGAGTCTCTAAAATCTGCTTTCTCTGAATAAAGGCATAAGAGGGCACAATAGAACATTGTGGAGTTTAATGGGCTGGCCACCTCTTGTTTGTTTGTTTTAACCTGCTCTCAGACAAGCTTTTTCTCCAGTGCATGGCTGCAGTATAATCACGGCAAGTAGAGACACATCTTTTCATAGAAGCAGCAGGATGTTTTTTGTAGAGTTTGCTTGTTCCTATAATGTCTATTGGAGAGTTCTTCTCCAGAGATGAAGACTGTACCGGTCAAGAAGCAAGGAGTCTCTCCTGCACATCAAAGATTTTGCTGGACATCTGAGTGTGCTTCTGTGCAATGGAGGGCTGGTGAACCATGGTGGCACTTACCATCACTTCCTCCCTGTCTGTCCTCAATCCATAAAATCTCTCAAAATCTGAGGAATGGGTGTGTTAGCACAACTTTTGTTCTAAGGCAGAACAAAATTTTTGTTTTAAATTCATAGACTCATTTTAGCTACTAGTGGACAGAAAAGAATTTTATGTTGATTATGTTCATGAATTAAAATTGAATAGCACATCAACTCTTGAAAATGTTTACACAAAATGAAACAGGAGGATTTTTACCTGATATATATGTGTGTTGATCATGGGAGGTCAAAGATGAGTATTTTATATAAATTTAGGTCTTTATTTTTCCTGTCAATGAATGCAAAATTGTCACACACTTAGGTTTGGTAAAGAACAACAATCATAACTACTCAGAGGAAGTATTAATAGTTGGCAATATTACTCACCATGATGGAACTCCCAATGTTCAATCATAGCTTTCATGGAAAAGAATCATATTTAAAAGTAGACAAAAATTTGAAGATAATCTTACCAGAAAGGTCACGTTTTTAGAGTCCATATCTTCAAATGATAAACTCATAGATGGAAGGAAATGAGACATTTTTCAGGTTTTCTGACAGAATTTGATTATTCAGAAAATATTTCCTCTGCTGCTGAGCTTCTCTGCGCTCACACCATCTGCCCATCCTTAGCTTTGGTTTCTATACCATTTAGGAAGTAATATAAAATTAGATGATTCATTAAAAAATTTGAGATGCATCCCCTATGTAGGCACATAGAAAGTACTCAATAGCTGGTAATTTCATAAAGATTCTGATGTAAATGATCTTCATGGAAGAGTCCCTTCACAGTACAGGAATTTAGTCCATGTATCTGTGTTTAGTGACCAAACCTACACTTGGAACACATAAAACGCCCTCAGGTTGATAGTTGCTATTCTGTACCACACCCTTGTGAAGCCTGTTTTAATGATTCTGACTCAACTGAATGTTTTTTATTCCAAATTTCTCTATCATTTGTAGTTGTAAAACACCTTGACTTGGCTATTAATTTTCATTAATTTTCCAAGCATGAGCATTTTCTGTGCCTCATTAATTGAAAGCAATGATCATACCTTTCAAAAATAGGACAAACATTATGACAAAGACTAGTCCTTGTTGATTGCCTCCTTATTGCCTATCGACCATTGCACCTGCCTTCTTCCCATTTTACTTTTGGATTTCATAGCAAGGTACAGTATGCTTAAACTCAAAGGATTTTTTATCACCTATTTTATACTAGACTTTCCGAAGAATGCTTTCATCATTTTGATTAATTTTACCCTCAATAAGAATATGTATAACACACAGTATTCCCATTTATCAGAGATTAAATAAGACTAAATAATTTGTGTGAAGTCATATAGAAAATAAGTAGTATAATCTATTCCCAATATAGCATGGCTGCCGCAGCGCTGCATTGGAATGAAGTAGCAGTGTAGTAGGATGTAGTGACATGGTAGAGAAGAGAGGTCTGTTAGATCTCTCCTAATTTACTGCATCAAGACTTTCATGGCCTCAAGAAACACCAAGTTGTATGTCATTTGTCAAAAACTCAGTGCCCCATCTTACTGGATGGAATAGTTTATAACATTAGGTGATTGACTGAAGTTGGGCAATCTATATTAACACCTTTTAGAAAAAACCCTTTATTAACATATTTGCTACATTGATTTTCAATGTTTACATCTTTCAGAGGAATTTAGACTTGTGTGTATGCATGTATGTGTGTGTGGGTGCGTATAATTTGTTCAATTTCTATATATTTTTAATTTATATTTTCCTTGCTAGAAATTATTGTGATTTCATCATAAATCACTATTAGTGCATAGATTTTTCTGTATGTAGTATCCTCTATTATCTTCCCTACCATGTTTGTTCTGAAATAAAACAATCTTATAGTAATTTTTAGACACCACTGCACTAATATCATGCATAACATCATCAATTTTTACATTTAAAATTTAAATCTGTTTTTAGGACAAGTAAAATGGCAAAAATAATATTTTCTTATTAGGCTTGCCTTATGAATATATACTTGCCATAGGAATGAATATGCACATAAACACACTGATTCATATCGACATTAAACAATGCCGCTAGACGTTGATAAATATGAATAAGTCATTTTAAGACAATGTACTGTTGATGTCTTTAGATCTATGGCCCATGCTACTTTGCACGGGGAGGGCCCTGGTCCTATTGTGAGACCCTTCCATGACCATGACCTTTCTGAATTGCCTCTACCCTCACTGGTCATGCAGAGGGCAGATCTGATTAGACACAGCATCTTCCCTTGTGATCTCATTGTCCAGGCACCTCTGTGAGTATTAACTGGCTTTTAAGGGATCCAAACATCCTTCAGTTTACCAGTGCTTTCTTTCCATTCCTGTTGCTAGCTTTGAGAAGTTAGTTATTAGAAGACGATAAGGCAGAGATAAGAAGTTGTTCTGTCTTCCAAATTTTTCCTTGACCAAAGTTTTTTGTTTGTTTTTTCTTGGAGACATAATCTCACTCTGTCACCCAGGGGTAGAGTGGCCTGGCATCATAGCACAGCACAACCTCAAACCCATGGGCTCAAGCAATCCTTTTGCGTCAGCCTCTCGAGTAGCTGGGACAACAGGCAACTACTATAATACCTGGCTAATTTTTCTATTTTTAGTAGAGACAGGGGTCTTACTCTTGCTCAGGCTGGGCTCAAACTCCTGGGCTCAGGCAATCTTCCAAACTTGGCCTCCCAGAGTGCTATGATTACAGGCATTAACCACCATGCCTTGCCATTGACCAAACTTTTTGAAATTAAAACATACACACACACAAATGAAAGATTGTCTCAAAGTCCTCTGAAAATAGGAAGTGAGTTTTTCCACCAGGACTCTAAACTCATATTTAATTATTTTAATGACTCTAGGTGACTAGCGAGTAAAGCCTCCAAAACTAAGAAGAATTTAATTTAGGCAAATTTTAAAACAAAAGTGATTGAATCCATTTTTTAATTTCTAAGTAGAGTCGGAGTGTTTCTCCCCTTCAATACTGTGGATGGAATTTTTATTTCTTTTTATAAAGGATATGTATTCAGGTTTCACAACACATCTAGACATTTGTGAAGAAAAAAATATGAATTTCCCTGACATTATAGTGACAAGCCGTTACATTAAATCTTCATTGTCATCTTTCTTGAACCTGCTGTGGGGATACACAGTCTGGAGGGGAATTGTGTTTGCATCTTGCTGAACAGCTTGCTGTCCTCAACTGGAGCGCGGCAAAGTGCACAATGGGCCAGCCGATTTTTCATTGCAGAGACAAATATGGGAAGTTAGAAAGAAGGAAGGACTTCATTCCACTTCAGTTATTCAGTTAAAGTTCATTTTGAGATACAAGAAACGTCTCATTCAGTTTAATGTATGCAAATGAAGCCTATAGACAATGACAGATATCAAATGGCAAAGGCTTTCCCAGATGTTGCAACTGAGAAGGGAACAGCTCTGTCCTGCCTGGTTTGGGTTGGTGGGGGAGTGGGGGGTCCATAATAGAGTGTTCAAGAAGTGCCTGGAGATGATATCAAAGCCCTCGGCAGATGTGGAGGGGTTAACCATGCGGTATTCAGATTGAGAGGAATTACTTACCAAAACATTAAAGAACTTTTATTCCTTATAATTGATTGTATTTTTATTTATCATACAAGTTGGAAAGGGGGTTTATGACCTTGTGTTCCCTTGATAAAGGAGTGTGTATCAATAAGGAAATTATCTCAAGGATTTGGCCTGTGGAAGCCCTTTAGCCTGAAACATGAAGGTAATTGAACCAGAAGAACATTGTTCATTTGAATTATTGCCACATCATTGGCTCATCTTCTTCATCCTCTTCCTTACAGGTTTGATTGCTTTATAAGGTAAAACAACAGAGATGGCTGTTTTTGAAAACTGTCAAATGTGTGAAATTTGAGTTGTTATCTTTGGTGTTGGTATTCCAACCCTCCTTATATATATATATAAGGTGCGCTAGAGATACAGAATTTATTTACAGAATCATTAACTATTCTATTTAGCTACTTTTTCTTTACTTAGACCTTTCTTTTCACTTTTGGCAGGGGAAGGGGGAGTTTGTTATGCTTTCTGGTAGACTTTTAAAAATGTAGTCTCTGAAGACCCCACTATGTAATGCAAAGATATCTATAAATTGATTTCCTAAAATTTGGCTTTAAGTTTCAGGGAGTAAATTTAGTCCCTTGAATTTATAAAGAGATTTACATTTAAATCATTTAAAATATGTATTTTTTGAGGCAGGGTCTCACTGTATTGCCTGGGCGAGAGTGCAGTGGAGTCATCATAGTTCACTGCAACTTCAAACTTGCAGGCTCAAGGGATCCTCCTAATTCCGCCTCCCCAAATGCTGGGGTTTACAGGGTTGAGGTACAGGCTTGAGCCTCCCCTCCAGGATCATTTAAAATAGATTTTCTTATTAAAGAACCTGGTCACATCATTAGAAGGTTAACTTAAAAATGTTTACAAAAATGTATAAAAGCTATATCATGCAATAACATATCAATACTTTTCATTAGAGATTTATTGATTTTATCTTCTTTACTTATTTATCTCTGTTTCAAAATACACATATACTTATATATCCTAATTCATTAGTTTAGACCTATTTATTAAGTTCGTGTTTTAGTAGATTGTTCGTGTTTATTTAGATTTGACTAGCTAATCACTTTCCTATTTATTTCCTTTCCCATTCTTACAGTGTCTGAATAAATCAACAGTGTTTAAATTAATAAAATTCGATAGATATCAGGGCAGCACCTGTGGTTCAAAGGAGTAGGGTGCCAGTCTCATGTACCAGAAGTGGTGGGTTCAAAGCGGGCCCAGGCCAAAAACTGTAAAAAAATAAAAAAATAAAAATAATAATAATAATGGATATCATTCACTATTGAATCAAATCAATATACACATACATATTTTTCCACTTATAGTGGTTTGTATTATGCAGAATTTTCTTTTCCTACAGTTAATGATTAGCCCATTCTGCATTAGCTCAGGCTTTATGAGCATCCTTCATTTGTCCAAATGCTCCAACATATTTTAAAAACAGTAAGAGTATAATTTTAACATGCTCAAATCTTCAAATAATTCATCAGTTAATTTTTCTTTTCTCTGATAGCTTCTCATGTCCCTTGGCTCCCATAATCTCCAGAGGAAAGCTCTAGGCTAGAACTCTCATCTTGTTTCCCTTTAGTTTCTGTTCTGTGTTGGAGGTCATGTGAAATTGTACTAAGGACCAGACCAGAGTCACAGGCATGAATTGTAAGCAAGAGCACGTTTTATCATTTTATCAAAAATAATTTCAGGCCAGGTGAGGTGCAGGCCTGTAATACTAGCACTTTGAGAGGCTGAGGCAGGAGGACCACTTGAGCTCAGGAGTTGGAGAGTCAAATCTGAGAAAGAGTGAGCCACTGTGTCCACTACAAGTAGAAAAATTAGCTGGGCATGGGAACACCTGTAGTCCCAGCTACTAGGAGGCTGAGGCAAGAGGTTTGCTTGAACCCAGGAGTTTGAAGTTGCTGTGAGTTAGGCTGACACCAGCACACTCCAACCTCAACGACAGAGACTTTGCCCTCAAAAAAAAAAAAAAAACCCTTCAAAAATACCTTAGTTTTGTTTAATCATATCCTCCCAATGCTTCCTATTAAATGACGTATAGAAAATTTAAAAAATTAAATTTTCCACTTAAAACAAATTAAAAAATTAAAAAAATTAAATTTTCCACTTAAAACATCTTATTTCAGTTTGTGCGTAAAACCTCCATTTGAAAAGCCCTTGTTCTCAAAATTGCGAAGGCATTTCTGTACTATCTTCTTTTCAGAATCACTGCTAAATGTGGCGTCAGTTCATTCTCAGACAACACTGACAAACTCTTTTCCCTCTGAAAGCTTTTAGAATTTTATCTTCATGCTTGATGCTAAACATATTTTTCTGCATCTATTCTAGACTCAATAAGCCTTTGTGTTTATAAACACATGAGTTATATTTGTGGGAAATTTTTCTTGCATTATACCTCAGAAATTATCTTTCCTCTTTTTTTTCTTCCTTTCCCTATTAGTTTTCCTATGTGTTGGCTGCCAGATTTTCTAAAATTCTCTAATTTTTCCTTTCTTACTATTTCCCTTTGGTTTGCCAATTTCATTTTATTTTGTAAAGTTTCTTTGTAGTCACTGAACATTCATTTGTATAGTATAAGATTTTTTTAATATGCAATATGATAACTTTCAGTTTTAATCATAGTTTCTTTGCTTAAAATGCCTTCCTTTTTCTCACAGTATTATTTATTTTTAAGTGCCTTTTAATGTTTCACTTTGTTTTCTCCCTTTCTTCCATGTAGTAAACTCTCAAATGCCGAAGAGTTTCAGATGTCTTTTCATATCTGAGAGTAAGGCATGAAATAGCTAATTTGATAGTCAGTATTTACCTTTAATCTTCCAGCACCCAAAGGTCTTTCTCTTTGGTTATCCTTTTTCTCTAGAAAATACACATCTGGTCAGGATACATAACTTGTGAAATCCAGTGCAAATTGGAAATGCAGGGCTCCTTGTTTAAAAATTTAAGAATCTCAAGACACCAAGAGCAGAACCTTATACTCAGAGTCCGGCCCTTCAAAGCCTATGGCTCTGTGAGGCGGTGTAAATTGCATATCCATGAAGCTGGACCTGCCCCTGGTGGGTAGTCACCTGTTTCTGCTCTTCTGGAAACTGTAGTCCTCTGTAGTGAACAGATATTGGCTATTTAACTTTCAAATAATTCCACACTTTTCAGCCTTAGACCTCACTTCTGCTATCTTTTCTATCGTTTGTCTTCAATTTTAAAGCACCTTTTGAATTTCTGCAGAAACCAAAGACTGTGTTGAGGGGCGAGTGTTGTGCTTTCTAACAGAATGGCAAGAGGCGGACACCTGGGCAATGGGACTCTCTGCGTACAGACTAACAGCACCTCACTCCCCTTCAGCCCTGCGCCCTACCTTATCAGTACAGGAACCTTTTACGTCCAAGGTCCTGTGACTATTTTATCTTTCTTATTTCCTCCTTTTAGAAGTTTTCCTTTTAACTAACCTGATTCCTTAATTTACATTAGTCACTAAAGATTTATCGATGTTGTGGCTAATGAGAAAATGAGGTGCAATCAAAACCTTAACCACACCTAAGCATGGAAGACGACAAGAATCAAGAGAAATGACACAGTTTCAAATGGACACTATCCATTTCAGGTAGTTTGGTTCTCCAAAGTCACGTTAAACTCAACTTTCCTGTTTTATTATATACAGCAGAAATAGCCTAAAGTCCTGATATTTTAAAATACACTCCCGTGAAGAAACTAAAATTATTCTTTTTGAAGTATCCATGTTGGAATCTTTATTATGTTCCCATCAGATTGCTGTACTAAATTCCAATCAAGGGATCTCTTGAAAACCACTTCGAAAATTACCATTTGAAATTCTTACTTATTATACTGGTATAAAAAAGGGCATGTATGCAATTACATCATCTTTTTCTATCAGGAGAGGGGATGGTGAATATAGAATAAAACAACTTATATGGACCCCTTGCCTCAGAAATTCCCTCGGCATGAAAAAGGCAGGTTCCTACGTGGGAACTCTAGCCTCGTTTCCAGCCTCCTCATAGAAACCAGAAGAAAGAAATGCATCTTTATGTCTACTCTCTTTCTTTCAAGGCTATTCTCCTTTTACCTGTTTTAGTTTTTATAAATTGTCATGAAGCTTGAGACCAACAATAGACATGTGTTCAATGAAAACCAATATTCTTCCATTCTGGATGTCTTCTGATTTGGCATAAGGGTAGAACAGAGATTAAGGGTGCCAGCTGTGGCATCAGAAATATTTCAGTCCTGAGTCGAAAATTAGCATAGAAATGTTGGGTAAATTATAAACTCCATCTAAGCCAAAAATTTCAATATTGTGTGCATGTCAAAATGACCTATGAAATCAAATCTATATTCAAGGTCATTCCTCGGTCCAGATCAAATAAACCTCTGGTGCTGGGGCCCAGTCTCCCGTGGCTCTGGATGATCCTAGCAGGCAGTAAGTGTTGAGAACTGCTGTCTCTGAGCCTCTTTTTTCTCATCTTTAAAATGGCACCAACTCTAAATAACCAGCATTGTAGTGTTATTTTAAGAATTAAATGAGGAAAAAAATGCATGCAAGAAAACATAGCACGGTGCCTGGAACATTATAAATAATTCATTTCTCTCACTCCCTGGCTGAACTATAAATACAGTTGAAGGAGAGATTATATCCTCCTCATTCGTGGCTTCCTGTGTGGCACAGAGAAAGTGCTTAAATGTCTTTGGCGGTTCCATGTGATCACTTGTGCTGTCTTCTAGGCCAGGAGACATTCAATTGTTGAGTTTTGCTCAGCCCTGGAACCCCTTATTAAAACGAATATTGATTAGTTTCTGCAGCAGAATCTTTAGTTTCCTAAAATATCTGTGCTAGTTTTAATTTCTTTCACACTGATGAACGAATCAGGATCTTACCCTAATTTATGGCTGTACCTATCACGTATGGTGCCTAGAGAACTTTCTCTTTATTCCCCCATCCCTTTCTTCCCTCTTGCCTTACTTGCTCTGTCTTCCTTTCTTCCTCTCATTTTTTTGTTCTCCTTTTATTTTCTTTTCCCTCATCTGCTTATTTTTTCTCCTTATTTCTCTCTCCTTCTCCTTCCGTGTGTCCACCAACCTCATCTTTCTGTTGCTGTCTCCGTCATGAACAACCTCTCTTAAAACTTTCAGGTCCAAGAGAAACGGTCCTTCTCTTAACCTTCCTGACACATCTGATTTTACTCTGCTCACTTATCTCAGGGCAGTTAAGTCTGGGTTTGTCTTCTGGGGCAACACTCTCTTCGCTTGGACTTCAGTATTTCATATGAATACCTGCCTGCCCATTTTGCAAATGACAAAAACATACAGGTTGTAACTCCAACATGGATATTTTTGTCCTTCTGGTCAGCCTATTCAAATCTTATTTATTCAATATTTTTTTTTGTGTTCTGCAATTACTCATTATCACATACTAGGCCTTTTATTTGGCACTAAAAAAGACATATACTTGAACTTATAAAATGTCAAAGTCTGAGCTTGTCTCAAGCACGAAGACAGCTGTTAGAATACAGTGTGATGTGCACCACGGGGCAGATAGAACTGCCCTCCCCACGCCCTGCAGAACACACCTGGCAATGACCTCTCAGTTCTGGCTACACTGGACGCAGGTCCAGAGGTCAGGCCATCTGGCTGTGGTAAAGAAGGAAGGTAGGAGTCAGCTTAGTGCTGGAGGGTGAAGGATTAGTGAGATGTGAGCCTGGAGAAGTAAGAAGCTGTGTGTTAAGGAACTTGGGCTTTTATCCTTGGGATACAGAGAAACCACTAGAAGTTACTTAAATAACTTGGATAATGGCACGGTTAAATTTCCTTGAGAAAACATACATCTGTATCAGTGAAAAGGATTACAAAGGGCAGCGAAAACCATGCAAGGAAAATGTAGAGGTTTAGCAATAATATATGTTTCGTAAACTAACCTCTCAAAATCTCACCTTTAATTATTATTATACCTAAAATTTACGGAGCACCTACTCCATGTACAAGGCATTTTAATAAGGATCATGCACGTAATTATCACCACGTAGGATAGATGCTATTATGCCAGAATTGTCAGCATCACAATTGTTATGAAAGTATGAGAGTTAGTTAATAACTGACTAGTGCAGTTCACAGTACAGATGGTGAAATCCAGGCCAGCTAAGGGCAAAGCATCACCCACTGATTACTTTCTGTTGGACCTTGACAAGTTGCGTGATACACACGTGTGTATATATTGACACTCATTTTGTGTCAGTTTAGTGTTTCTATAACCCACATCTGTCCCTTTTCTTTTGAGCACTGAATTTTAGTAAGATAGTGAAAAGAGATTATAAATAATAGCAAGAGAAATTGATGTTCAAGGATGAGGGAAGCAAAATACTAAAATTGAATCAAAGGCACAAGTGAACAAACAGCAAACAAAAAAAAGTAGAAGAAATTAATTACCTGTAAGGAGGGATTCTGTGATTTGGGGCAGATTAAGCAATATCATGGCATGGTGGCAGGGCAGACATGAGTAGGCAGAAGCCTTGGTGCCCTTTTGTGGGAGAGAAGTTTCCTTTACGTTATAAATCAACACCATAGATGTGCATATGACTTTTGGACTTCTGTCTTGGGGAGATGTCTCCATTTCTCTTTGCCTCAGCTTCCTACTCCAAACCTGTATAAATAATACTATTGAACTCATAAATCACTGAGAAGATTAGATGAGTTAATATAATAAATATAAAACATTTAAACAGTGCTGGCAAGTGATACTGCTATATGTCTTATCTACCATTATTGTTACCTGGATTATTATTAAAATAGCCACTTGATTTAATGTTTCCCCTGGATTTAATGTTTGGGGATTTTATGTTTATTTACCATTGAGATTTGCATATCCTAATCTTAGACTTCTAAATATTTCGGTCTAGGCAAGAGTGTCCTGTCTTTGGTTACTGAATGATCCACATGTTGTTTGCTTGCTATAAACAAAGATACCTTCAATGCCATTCAAGAAAAGCTCCTCATTGGGCGGCTCCTGTGGCTCAGCCAGTAGGGCGCCGGCCCCATATACCGAAGGTGGCGGGTTCAAGCCCGGCCTCGGCCGAACTGCAAAACAAAAAAATAGCCGGGCGCTGTGGCGGGTGCCTGTAGTCCCAGCTACTCGGGAGGCTGAGGCAAGAGAATCGCTT
>CAUYON010197791.1:0-17842 GCA_963573935.1 Arctocebus calabarensis
TTATAATTATACATGTGTTTTCTTTTTACCCAAAGACTGAGCTCCATGAGAATAGACACTATATCTTTCTCATCTTTGTTTCCCCCAGTGCCAAAATCATAGAAGATAGTCAGTATTTATGAAATGAATATAAGCCACTAAAATAGAAATCAGAAAACCTAAGTTTCAAACAAACATACAAAAGAAATTTATTTATGTTTTTTTTTTTTTTTTGGCTGGGGCTGGGTTTGAACCTGCCACCTGTGGAATATGGGGTCAGCGCCCTACTCACTGAGCCACAGGCGGCACCCAAAAGAAATTTAAAGCTTAGTTTTTTCAGCTCTGTCAAATAAGTAATTTTCAATTCAATAACACATATATAGCAATGATTACACTCCCTAGTCAATAGTTTCACAGATAAGAATATTCTGAGATTTCTCAAGAACGGTCACAAAAAATCCAAATAATTGTCGCTTACCTCCTCCATCATGACATCTTGCATGGCTGAGATTTCTCCTTTGGTTGCTCCACTGTGTACCAGGTTGCGCAGTCGTATACAGAACTCTCTCATCTATGACAGAAACTTAGTCAGCACTCCAACAGTTACCCAAATTCAACTGTAAATAAGACTAACAGACCAATGCTTATTCTATTTTGAAGTATACTTCAGCCAAGATCTGAGACAAAGTTCATAAAAGTGTATTTTTCCTTAGCTAGTCTACTTAAACACACAGCTAAAAATTCATAAGGAGAAAGTATTCTTTATTCCCAAAGAATAATAGATGGAACTGTTCTTGCTCAGCAGATGTGACATTATGTACCTGGACACAGGGAAAACATGTGATCCTATAATGCTTACTATCCTTAGAAGACATAGGAAATAAGATGGTTATGTCACTAAGCCACTCTAATAGATTTTTATTTATTAATATAATTTTCAAAGTTGTGTACTACTTTTCTGCCAAATCACTGTGACTATGGTTATGCCAAAACCCAATATAGTTTTTATTATTTTTGTTTTCAATTTTATGAAATACCCAAGATAAAGGTGAGTCTGCAATTTAACCAAGAGGATCTTACACCCACTCAAAATGGAATCCAGACCAGGTAAGGTGGTTCACATCTATAATCCTAGCACTTTGGGAGGCCAAGGGAAGAGGACTGCTAGAACTCAGGAGTTTGAAACTAGCCTGAGAAACATATCAAAACTGTCTCTAGAAAAAAGTTTTAAAAAATTAGCCAGTGTCGTGGTGCCTGCCTATAGTCCCCGGTACTCAGGAGGCAAAGCCAGGAGGATTGCTTGACCCTAGCAGTCTAAGGTTGCAGTGAGCTATGATCATGGCACTGCACACTACCTGGGAGACAGATCAAGACCCTGTATCAAAAAAAAAAAAAAAAAAAAAAAAGGGCGGCACCCGTGGCTCAAAGGAGTAGGGTGCTGGCCCCATATGCCAGAGGTGGTGGGTTCAAACCCAGCCCCAGCCAAAAAACTGCAAAAAAAAAAAAAAAAGACCAAATTAAAAACCCACACAAAAACCCCCAGGAATCCAATATTACACTATTAATGATCTTTTAGCCTTTGGATAAAGTTTCTGGGGTGAAAAATATTCTACCTCTAATATTGGAAAATCACATTTATACTTTATTTTAAAATGTAATCTTTCTTCCAAGGAAGACAAATCCAATTTTAGCCCCCTAGATCAGGATAGTGGATTCTGGCAAACTTCAAGTTCTCAAAAAAGAACAGCAGAGCAGCATACTATAGGATTTATAATCCTCCTTGGAAAAATGGGTTGTGTAGAGGCAAATGATTCCTTAAGATACCTGAAGCAATAAAAAGCAGTTCTGTGACCACTTCAAATATTTAGTGCATGGGCTCGGCGCCTATGGCTCAACGGGCTAAGGCACCAGCCACGTACACCTGAGCTGGCAGGTTCAAATCCAGCCCAGGCCTACCAAACAACAATGACGGCTGCAACCAAAAAATGGCCAGGTGTTGCGGCGGGCACCTGTAGTCCCAGCTACTTGGGAGGCGGAGGCAAGAGACTCGCTTGAGCCCAGGAATTGGAGGTTGCTGTGAGCTGTGATGCCATGGCACTATATCCAGGGTGATAGCTTGAGGCTCTGTCTCAAAAAAAAAAAACCAAAAACAAAAACAAAAAAAACCACTTTTGTACACCAAAAGAAACTATGACAAAACAAAAAGAAAAACAAAAGATTGAAGGAAAATTTGTGCGAGGCCTAGAATCAGAATAGATTCTAGGAATGACATAAATACATTTTATTTTCTTTCTTTCTTTTTTCTCTTTTTTCTTTTTTGGTGGAAACAGAGTCTTACTTTATGGCCCTCGGTAGAGTGCTGTGGCATCAAACAGCTCACAGCAACCTCCAACTTCTGGGCTTAAGTGATTCTTTTGTCTCAGCCTCCCAAGTAGCTGGGACTACAGGTGCCCGCACAACGCCCGGCTATTTTTTTGTTGCAGTTTGGCCCGGAGCCGGTTTGAACCTGCCACCCTTGGTATATGGGCCAACGCTGAATGAGCCACAGGCACCGCCCCATAAATACATTTTAAAAGTGGGCAAAAGCCCCAGAGTCACAAAAGAACAAATTCAGATACTTTATAATCATATGAAAATAATTGTATCAATAAAAATCAAGCACATATAATGAAAATGATGAGATACTATTTAATACATGAAAGTGACAGATATGTGTAATACTAGTATTGGTAAGAACGTGGGGGAGCAAGAAACTCTTACATGCTTTGGTAATACCTAGTAAAATAGAAGGCACTCATACCCTCTGATCCACCACTTTTCTTAGTATACATTGTAGAGAAATTTTCACTTGTGCACAAAGGGACATAGTCAAGAATGCTCATAGCAGCTTTTTATGGTTTCCTTTTTGCAATGGAAAAATACTGAAAACCTAAATGACCCCCATGGGGGGATGAATAGGGCAGTTAAAATGAATGGATCCAGTGGAGGGAATCCTCCCTAACTCATTGTTCAAAGTCAGTAACACTTGGATACCACAGTCAGGCAAGCACCCAATGAAAATCACTACACTGGTATCCTTGATGAAAAGTAGGGAACTGAATCCAATGGGACACCAAGTTGATATGTACATACAAGTGGGTTTTATTCTAAGACTGCAAGGATGGTTCAACATAATGTAAATCAATAAACGTGATTCACCACAAAAACAGAATTAAAAACAAAAACCATGTGATCATCTCAGTAGATGCAGAAAAAGCATTTGATAAAATTCAGCATTTCTTTTTGATAAAAACTTTGAACATACTAGGCATTGAGGGAACATACCTCAAAAAATAAAAACTAAATATGAAAAATCCATAGCCAACACATCATACTGAATTGGGGAATAGTTGAAAGCATTTTCCCCTGAGAACTGGAATAAGAAAAGGATGCCGACTTTCTCTACTCTTATTCAACATAGTATGGGAAGTCCTAGCCACAGCCATCAGTCAAGAGAAAGAATTAAAAGCCATCCAAATTGGAAAAGAGGGAGTCAAAGTAATCTATGTTTGCTGATGATATGATGTGATACCTAGAAAACCCTAAAAACTCCTCCAAAAGACTTCTAGATTTGATAAGTGGCTTTAGAAAAGTTTTAGGATACAAAATCAGCATACAAAACTCAGCAGCATTTCCATATGCCAATGATGATTAAGCTGAGAACCAAATCAAGAACTCAGTACCATTTACAATAGCTACAAAAAAAAAAAAGTATCTACATTTAACAAATGAGGAGAAATATCTGTACAAGAAGAAATATAAAACACTGATGAAAGAAATCATGGATAACAAAAACAAATGGAAAAACATCCCATGCTTATGGATTGGAAGAATTAGTATTATTAAGGTGACAATACTGTCCAAACCAATGTACAGATTCAGTGTTTTCTATAAAATTACCAATGTCATTTTTCACAGAATTACGAAAAGCGATTCTAAATTTCATATGGAAAGAGTCCAAAGACCCAAAGTGATCTTAAGCAAAAATAATAAAACTAAAGGCATTGTATTACCTGACTTCAAATTATATAGCAAAGCTATACTAACCCAGATAGCCTGGTACTGCTATAAAAATAGACACATAGATTGATGGAACAGAATAGAGAACCCAGAAATAAAGCCACATAGCAACCAACTGATCATCATCCAGGGTGACAAAAACATACCCTGGGTATAAACATTTTTCAAAAGACATGCAAATGGCCAAAAAGAAAACAATATGAAAAAATGCTCAAAAATCACTGATCAGAGAAATGCAAATTATAACCACAATGAAGTACCACCTTACACCAGTCAGAATTGCCATTATTAAAAAATAAAAACACATAGATACTGTCAACAACGAAGAGAAAGAAGAATGCTTATCCACTGTTGGTCAGAATGTAAATAGTACAACCTCTGTGGAAAACAGTGTGGTGATTTCACAAAGAATTAAAAGTAGATCTACCATTGGATCTAGCAATCCCACTACTGGGTATATACCCAGAGGAAAAGGAAGTATTTTATAAAAAATATGCCTACACATGTATGTTTCCTGCAGTGCTATTAACAATAGCTAAATCAAGCATCTTATCAGCAGATGATTGTACACAGAGAATGTGGTGTGTATATACCAGTACTGCTACTCAGCCATAAAATAAGAAGGAAATCATGTATTTTGCAGTAACGTGGATGGAACTGGAGGTTATCATATTACGTGAGATAACTCGGAAACAAAGAGTCAATTATTACATGTTCTCTCTTATAAGTGGGAGCTAACTAATTGACCGACCTGGGCAGAGTGGAACAACAGACACTGGAGTCTCCAAGAGGTTGGAGGGGGAATGAAGGATGAAACATTATCTGCTGTGTAGCGCACTATTCAGGTGACGGGCACCCTAACAGCCCAGACTGCACCGCTTTAAAGTTGTATTCACATAACAAAACTGCACTTGTACCCCCAAATATATGAAAATAGAAAAAATGAAAACCAAAGAACAGATCTAGTCTACTTGAAACAACATGAATAAATTTCAAAAACATACTTGTGAGTGAAAAACAAAGGTTAAAATATTATGTACAATATACCAGACATGCAAATGTTAAAAATACAAAACAACTCTATTTTGTCATGGTGCCATTGATATATTTTAAAGCATAAAGGTACTAAGACCCCAGAAGATTATCTTTTTTGGGGGGAGACTTTTGGGTCTTTAGAATGTCATGGTACTTCTGGGAAGGGAAGAAGAATGAGATGAGGATGGCAAGTGGTACTTTAGCTAAGTTTATAAATAGAAACATGGCAGAAAAATGACCAATTCTGTTCCTCAGCTGGTGAACAGACAATGTGGTATGTCTGTGCAGTGGAATACAATTCAGCTATAAAAAGGAACAAGCTACTGGGATATGTCACTGCATGGACAGACTTCAAAGCTATTATGCTAATTAAATGAAGCAAGACACAGATGACATACCATGTAATCCCATTTAGAAGAGTGTCTAGAAGAAACAAATCTAGAGAACAGAACAGTTTGGAGTAGGAGAAAGCATTAACAATTAAGGGGCAGGAGGGATTTCATTGGGGTGATGAAAATATTCTAGAACTTATTTATGATGATGGTGCAACTGTGAATGGCGATGGTACGATTTGGTAAATTTTTGAAAAATCATTGATTTGGGCATTTGAAATGGGTCAATTACATGATTTGTAAAACATACCAAAGTCAACTTATAAAAAAAGTTAATATTTGTTATATCTATTGTAATCAATATAAAAGGATAGTCATGTGTGGCTTAATAACTTTTTAGTTAATTACATGCCCCATATATGATGGTGGTAGCATAAGATTGTAATTTTGCATTTTTACCTGACCTTTTCTACATTTAGATATGTTTCTATGGTCACAATTGCCTACAGCATTCAGCATAACATATGGGACAGGTTTGTAGCCGAGGAGCAATAGGGTATACCATAAAGCTTAGGCTATATCATTCTAAGTTTGTTTTGGCACACTCTGTGGTGTTTATACAACAAAATTGCCTAACAATGCATTTCTCAGCGTATCCCTGTCATTAAGTGACACTTGACTATATATCAGAGGTTCAACTAAAAATTATTAAAAAGGACACTCTTCATGTCCTTCATAGTTGTATGTTTTAGAAATACATTGAGGTTTAGCAAAGAGATAAATCCGCACATCTTAAATGCTTGGTGCATGTATCCACGTGTGTAACGTCTTCCCAGATTGAGACCCCAGAAGATTATCTCCTTCTCTTCTTCTTCTTTTTTTTTTTTTCGGAGATAGTCTTACTCTACCACCCTGTATAGAGTGCTGTGGTGTCATAGCTCACAGCAACCTCACACTCTTGGGTTCAAGTGATCCTCTTGCCTCAGGCTCCCAAGAAGGTGGAACTACAGGTGCTCATTACACCGCCCAGCTAGTTTTCCTGTTTTTAGTAGAGACTGGGTCTCGCTTTTGCTCAGGCTGCTCTTGAACTTCTGAGCTCAAGCTATCCCCCCATCTCCGCCTCTCAAAGTGCTAGGATTACAAGTGTGAGCCACCATGCCTGGTCATTAGAAGACTATTTTCCCTTCCTCTTCCTGCTCCTCCCCCAGAGATAACTACTGTTTTGTTATTGCTGTATGCAGATAAATGTCATTTAGGTGGGATCCCTTCGTTTCTTTCTTCCAAAATATGTCTGAGATTCATTTATGTGGTTGCATGTGTTGCTGTATAGTGTTCCACTGTATGAATAAAGCACCATTCGTTCACTGTTTAGACAATGGAAACTTTCGTTTTTAGTATTATTAATAAATACTTTGTGTTTATTTTTTCTTATGTACACACAGCTGGTGAAGGGATAAACAAACTGTAGCCTAGGAGCAATAGGTTATGCCATGTGCATGTAGCATACACACATAGGAGACTACTACTCAGTGATAAAAAGGAAGAACCAACAAACACAGCTGCAGGGATGACTCAGCTACACCCTGCTAGGGGGAGGAAGTGGGGCTTAAAAAGCTGTACATTCTATGATTTCTTTGATCTGACATTCTTGCCAGAGTAACACTTTCTATCAGGACAGAAAACAGCCTGGTGGTGGTTTGGTGGTAATGAAAGTTTGGACTACAAAGGGGAATGGGAATTTGGGGTGGTGATGAAACGCTGTTGTTTTTGATTGTGGTCATGGTTACTTTTGTCAAACTCACAGAATTTTATACTGAAAGGGAGCATTTTATTGTATGTAAATGATGCCTTCATTTTTATTTATTTTCATTTTTATATTTTTTAATTTCGGATTAATAGGAGGGTAAACATGATGAGGTTATGTTGTTTGCATTTGTTAGATAGAGTCCAAGTTGCGCCCCTCACCCAGGAGCTGTGCCATATGCCCTTACATTGTGCCTATGAGGTGAGAGCACACTAACCCCCTCCCTTTCCCCCGCCCCATTTGTATTTATTGATACAAAGTTATTGTACCATGAATATTTTTGTATTTGTCTTTTGATTAAACATTTGCTCTTGTTTCTCTTGGGTCTATACCTAAAATTGGAATCCCTAGGTCATAAAGCAGATGTATGTTTAGCTTTATTAGATATTATCAAATAGTTTTCTATTGTGGGTATGCCAGTTCATTGTTCCTTCACCAGTATCTGAGTTCCAGTTTTACATCCTTCTAAATCACTTTTAATGACTCATGTTGTATTATATGAATTTACCATAATTTATTTAACCATTGTCTTGTTGATATATTTAGGTGGTTTCATATTTTCACCGTTTCAGACAACATTGTAATGAAGTTCTTTGTAGAAGACAATGACCTTCATGAGTTTCATGGATGCTTTCCGAGAATTGGTGGAATAAAAGGAGTGGGCAAAAGAAGAAAAAAAGGCCTGGGCATTTAAAATTGGTTCTATTTATGCTGCAGATTGTTCCAAATTACTTTTCATCCAACCAGTCTTTTAATTATCAAGTATAGGAGAGTGTTTGTTTCCCTAGACCCTTCAACTCTCTAGATGTTTCTCACACTTTTAACCTTTGCTTATCTCGGGGGAGGGGAATGACATGAGTTTAGGAGATTGCGAAACTTCAGCACCTCTTTGCATTCCTTTTCTGGCAGGGTGGTGGGGTGTGGTGTTGAGTGTGGTGTCCATCTCCTTGAGAAGTCCCCTTCAGTGTGAGCGGAAGGAGAGGCCAGGTCGATTGCTTAACATGATCTAGTCAAGCCTTCAAGTGAGAAGGATAAAAGGATTCAAGGATTTAAGTTCAAACTGTGGGTGGGGAGCAGTGGCTCATGCCTATAGTCTTAGCACCCTGGCAGGGCAAGGCAGGAGGATCCCTTGAACTCAGAAGTTCGAGACCAGCCTGAACAAGAGTAAGAATCTGTCACTACTAAAAATAGAAAAATTAGCCAGGTCAGGTGGCACATGTCTGTAGTCTGACAGGGGAGGATTGCTTAAGCCCAGGAGTTTGGGGTTGCAGTGTGCTATGACGACAACTGCTACATTCTACCAGCTGCAACAGAGTGAGGCTCTGTCTCCAAAAAAAAAAAAAAAAAGGACAAATTGAAGTATTGGCTTCCTAGACAATTCTAGATTGTGTTAATATGGGAGAGGGGAGCAAATGCAATTTTCTGGCAGAGGCTACTACTTTTCTTATCTCTTTTGATGAGGAATGAGGATCCTTAATTCACCTGCTCATTCTTCCTTTCAGAATGATCCTAATTGCTGTTTTACCTGGGAAAAATTCAGGTGAGATCAAAGGTCATGTCTCTCCATGTCCTCTGAGTGCCTCATACACTACTAATAGTGGGTGTGCAATAAATAATCTTGCAATTAATGGATCCACTGTTCACTGGACTCTTTTTTTCACTTGGGAAGGGAAATGTCAGAATAGTCTGACAATCTCACACTTCTGGTCCTCAAGATGAACCTTCTTGGTAAGCAGCTCTAGCGAGAATTACTAAGAGCTCCAATCTAGCCTAACTGGGTTAACAGGACAAATGTAAGAAATCAGATACCTCACTGGGAAAGGGATGGGAGCAGTGATACAGCAGGGCTGACCAGGAAGGACCAGCATTCCAGGTACAGCTCAGAGCTTTCATTGCTCCAGTTAGGAATAAACAGGGAGTCAGAGAGGAACTGAACAGTTGGTTACTTCAGAAGCTAATTATTATTTTTATATACCTTCTACATGTAGGTGACCTTAGAAGGTATATTAACATTCTCTAGAGAAACAGAATGAATAGGATACCAACATGGTGCATAATACACATAGCTATAAAAGAGAGGATTTGTTATGGGAATTGGCCCATGTGAATAAGGAGACGGAGAAATCCCACCAGGTGCTGTCTGCAAGTTGGAGAACCAGGGAAGCTGGTGGTATAATTCAGCCTGAATCCCAAGGCCTGAGGACTAGAGGAATGCATGGTGTAACTCAGTCCAAGGCCAAAGTCCTGAGAACCTTTGAGGCTGCTGGTATAAGCCCAAAGGTCCAGGAACTCAAAGTTCTGACGTCCAAGGGAAGGAGAAGAAGAAGAATGCCTCAGCTCGAGAAGGGAGAGCCAATTTGCTTTTTCTCTGCCTTTTTTTTCTCCTGGGGCCTTTGACAGATTGGATGGTGCCCACCCACACTGGAGAGGGCAGATCTTCTTTACTGGGTCCACTGATTCAAATGTCAGTCTCTTCTGGAAACATCCTCATAAACATAATCAGAAATAATGCTTTACTGTTTATCTGGGCATCCCTTAATCCAGTCGCATTGACACCTAACATTAACCGTTACAGGAGAAAAAAGAGCATTTATTAAGAAACTACTAGGTGTTGGTCTCTGTTTAAAGCGCTTTACATTCATTATTTTACTTAATCCTGAACATTCTATGATGCAGATATTATGCCTAAGGTAGAAAAATATGTCCAGGATCATCAGCCGATAAGTACTATAGTCATGATTCTAATTCAGGACTGACTTCTGTGTTCATTTTCCTTCTCACTTGCCACATTATTATGGAAAATAATATGAAAGATAATAGTATTGCCTGAAATATACGGCTTATCACAAGCCAGGCCTTAGTATCACTTCTTTCAATGTATTGTTTCATAGAAACCCTGTAGATGTCATCTTCATCCCCATTTTACAGATGGGGAAACCGAACACAGGAAGGCTAAGTACCCATCACAGGGTCACACAGCTAATTAGCAGAAGAGCCAGTATTGAAAACTATCCTGTCACCATCCCATACCAACTCCTCAGGGAATAGTCTGGAATCAGGGGCGGTTTCCTACCAGCTGCATTAGCCTTAGGAGTTTTCAGCTTTCTCTTCTCCCTTACTCCACGATCTCGCGTATGTTAGGGGCATCTGAGAGGTGCACAGCTACATTTGGTCCTGTAGGTAGAGCCACAGAGGCAGCAGTATTGGGGTTTTCCTCCATAGGGAGGGATATTGGAGGAAGGAATGCAACCAGAACAGTGTAGTCCTAACATAGGGCTGTGACGATGCCGCCAGGATGCCCCACCGGAGGTGTAGGGGAAGGGATCTCATCGGTGCCCAGGACGGCACAGCACTGCCTGTCGCATCCTATTCCCCTTTCCCCACTCCTGGATCGCAGCTGGGGAGCACCAACCCTGACAAAGCCCCATGCCTCTTCTCAGGGATGAGTCGTGTTTATTCAGAGATATATACATGAGGGGCTGCGAGTGAGTCTGAGAGGAGCAAGAAGGCCACTTTTGCGGCTGCCCCTTTATCTCAGTGAACCTTGGCATCAGCTGAGTCCCTGAGAATTGCTGTCTGTCCAGTCTCAGGGAAGAGCTGGGAGAATAGTTACTGAAATTTTGGCAGTAAATTATAGGCATCGCGGGGGTTTGGATGGTTTTTCTTGCTGCTTTTTAAAAAACCCTTTTGTGTACCTGCCTCTTGCTGTCCTCTTACCCTGCCTCCCCCAGGACCCCATGTTTCCTGTGTGCTCTGCTTCCCCAGCCCGGGCTCCACTGGGCCTGTTCTCTCTTGTCAGTCAGCTTGGACTAAGTGTCCAGAGGAAGGGGCAGGCTAATGACTTCTACCCAGGAGAAGAGTTGCCTTGTAACATGAAAGACATCCGTGATGGTAAGCATTGTGAGACCAAGGCGTGAGACTATTGAAGAAATGCAAATTGAGGAGGAGCGATCTTAAGAGTAGAGTTACCCTAACCCTAGAATCTATTTGCTGCCTCGTATAGGTTTAATGGTTCTTGAAATGGAAGACTTTATAGAAGGGGGGGGGTTAGATTAATGGCAAGAGGGGAGAACACTTCCAGGTTATGAAGTGAAAGTCATGATGCAGAGTCAGGCAGAGTGGACAAAAGGAGTCTTTAAAATTCTTATTATTGGCTGGGTGCCATGTCTCCTGCCTGTAATCCTAGCACTCTGGGAAGCCAAGGCGAGTGGATACCCTGAACTCAAGAGTTCAAGACTAGCCTTAGCAAGAGTGAGACCCTCATCTCTATTAAAAATAGGAAAAAAAAAAAACAACCAACAAAACACTAGCCAGGCATTGTGGTGAGCGCATGTGGTTCCAACTACTTAGGAGGCTGAGGCAGGAGGATCATTTGAACCTGGGAGTTTGAGGTTGCTGTGAGCTATGACGCCGTGGCACTCTACCTGGGGCAACCCAGTGAGACTGTATCTCAAAAAAAAAAAAATTATAAAATAAAATAAAATTCTTTTTGTTATATCAGATGTATAGACCTAGTTTAGGGCAGTTATTCAGTGAATTATTATACTTCTTACTGGCAAATACTTATTTCAGTGTTTAGATTTTCTAAATCCTGAACTAAAAAGGCATAAATAGAATGATATTTAAGTAGCTGCTGCTGCTTAAATTTAGAATTTTACTTCATTGAAAGGATTTTTTTTTTTTCATTGAAAGGATTTTAAAATTACTTTCTGTTTTTGTGAGAGGCATGTTAACTCTATCAAGTGGTTGGTTATACAGAAAACCAGAAAGCAATGGTTTCCTCAGAACCCTTTTCCTTTAATAGTTCCTAGGGTTCCATTTTCCTTTACAAGTGTCCTAAAGGAAGCATATAGACATGGGTGTTTTACCAAAGCAGTGAGTAGTTTCAGGAGGAGGTCAGCAAATACTCGGGATATTATAGTCAAATGTGGCAAGTGCTAGCCCCAAGCTGTGTGTAGGTTGCACGTTAGTCAAGGTCCACTTGAAGATAGTAGAAACCATCCTGCCATTCCTGCTAGTTCTGCATCAGAAAAGTGGGTTCCTCGTGTTGCCTTGTGTCTCCCCACTTCTCATTGGCAGAACCTAAATCATAGCCAGTATCCTGTAGCAGGGCCTTAGGGAAAGATTTTAGCTTTCGACCTTTGCAATATTAGAGAACCTACAGAGAAGGCAGCTGTAGTAGAAGTCAAGTTAGCCAACCTACTTCGTAGACGGTTTCGGATCTGCACATGGCCGGGGGCACTTAACCTGCCAGTGGGAGTGGGGTTAGGGATAGGGTGGTTAGAGAACTTTCTCTGAGAAATAATGCCTGACCTGAGACTAGAAAGCTAGAATTAAAGAAATTTCACCTTTTCTAAGGAACTTTAGTATGTGGATTCCTATTGCTAGTTTTTTTGTTGTTTATTATTATTATTATTTTATTTATTTATTTATTTTTTGAGTCAGTGTCACTATGTTGCCTCTGGTATAGTGTTATGGTCTCACAGCTCACAGTAACCTACAACTTTTGGGCTTAAGCGATTCTCTTGCCTCAGCCTCCAAGTAGCTGGGTCTACAGGTGCCTGCCACAACACCCGGCTATTTTTTGTTGCAGTTGTTGTTTAGTTGGCCTGGGCTGGTTTTGAACCCGCCAGCCTTGGTGTATGTGGCTGGAGCCGTAACCACTGTGCTACAGGTGCCAAGCCTATTATTCTTTTAAAGTCAAGACTATATAACAGTAATTCTAGTTCCTAGACCTGTAACATCAACATTACCTGGAATCCATATTCTAATAAGCACTACATTAGACCGACTGAAACAGACACTAGATCAAGCCCATCATGAAATTTTGGTGCATACTGAAGGTTGATAAGCATGACAGTCCGAATATATGTTTTAGAGTTAAATCTGTGAGTTTAAGTGATGGTTTTTGCATTTACCATCAGTGTGATTATCAACCAGTGATTTCACCTCTCCTGGTCTTCTGGGGTTAACATTTACTTTGTAGAGTCAAAGAGTTGTGAAACTTAAGTGACATGGTCTGATCTATTCCTGTCACAGTGTGTGACACAGAATATGCATTTCATGAAGTGTTTTGGAGGAGACTTGGCTAGAGGTCTAAATACCTCTAAACTAATCTACTCTGGGAAATTCAGTAAGCAGAAGTCAGGGTAGAATTCAATTCAACCAGCGCTGTGCAGGGTACTCTGCTTGGGTGTTACAGTGCCTTTGTCGGTGGGGCGAGCACAGATGGTGAGGAGATGGGGATTCTAGTTTTGGGCGATGCTTATTTTCTTACTGGGGAGACAAGTACTTAAAGAAGTAACAGTCTCGGATAAGAAATAATTAGGTGCATTATCAGATACTTAATTATTTATGAGGCCTCAAAATAGTAAATATTATAGAAACCTAGAGAGGAAACCAGTCAATGTGGGCTGACATCAGAGGTGGATTCCTGGAAGAGGCAGATGGGACGCTATAAGCTATAGTGGGTCACTTTATTTCCCAAGAATATATTTCTTTATTTATAAAGTTCTTTTAAAAAAATTTCTGAACCTTGTTTAAAATGTAGAAAATTTATCAAATAAGAAGGCAAAAACATTACCAATAACTTTATAACTCAAAGACTCATGGCTAACCATTTGGGTGAGTTAACTTTTAATCTTGTTTTAAAACACTCAAAAAATAATTACTATTGCAATATCACAAATATTTAAACTCTATTTTGAGTTAATTCTTCATAATGCAGTGATATTAATGGTTCCGTATGTTATTACAGACACCATCTGATTTTAATGGTGATGTAAATATTGTGTCACTTTGTTATTAGTATTTCTCTTCCAATTTTTGAAATGGCTTGAAATAAACATTAAACCATTACTTACATTTCAGATTATTTCATTGGGATAGATTTTGAGATATGGAATTATTGGTGTGTTCAGCTGTGTTTTTCAACCTTTTTTATCTCGCAGCGCACTTGAACCTATGGTTAAATTTTCAAGGCACGCCTAAATTATGTCGATCAAAGAAAGAATGAAAAAATATATGTTTTGAATTTCTTTCAAAAATAATTTCATGATTTTAAAAAAATTTCGTGGCATATCTCAGATCCTTTCTGGACACACCAGTGTGCTGTAACACTTGTGCAATCACTGAAAATCACTGGCAGAGAGTGTGGACTTTCATAATGCTTTTGACACATGTTACCAAATTGTCTGCCAGAAGGAGAATTTGAATGTTTGCTCCCTTTCTTCCATCATTGCTATTTTCATTCATTCAGTATTTATATGCTAGACCCTATACCAGATGCTAGGAATATAGTAGTGAAAAAAACAGGCAAGAATCCCTGCCTTCACAAAGCATATATTCTAGTTGGGAAAAACAGATCAGTAAGTACAAGTTGAGCATCCCTAGTCTGAACATCTGAAATGCAAAATGCTCCACAATCTAAAACAACTTTCTCAGTGCCAATGTGATGCCGCAAGTTACCTCGAACACATTATTTTTTCACTGTATTAATGGTATCCCATATTTTTTCAGGTTAAGTACTTATATGTGAATAAGTATAAGAAATTGATTGCTTATCAGCAGCATGTAAATTCAGAGTCAGGAATGATGGTGGTGCCAAACAACCACGGATTGTCCATGTGATGGCTGAGATAGGGACACCTCGGCTTTCTGATGGTTCAATGTATGTAAACAAATGTTCTGTGCACAGATGTATTAAAAATATTTTGTAAAATTACCTTTAGGCTATTTGTGCATATAAGGTATTCATGAAACATAAATGAATTTCGTGTGTAGGCTTGGGACCCATCCCCAACATATCTCATTCTGTATATAAAATATTCCCAAATTTCAAAAAATCTGAAATTTTTCTGGTCCAAAACATTTTGGAAAAAGGAAACACAAACTGTTTATAACATTTTAGATATAAAATGCTCTAAGGAGAAAAATGACATGGGAAAAGGGGGATAAAGAATGGTGAGGATAAGGAAATTATACTTTTAAATACGACGATTGCAGAAAACCACATTGGAAATGACTTGTGAATAAGGAACTGAAAGTGTGCCTCATTCCTTGATATTTTTTGGACCGAGTGAACATCAAGGGCATGGGCCATGAAGTGGATGCACAGTGCATGTTTGAGGTAGACCAGTGAGGCTGGAACAGGGTTAGGAGAGGATGGGATCGTAGGAAGTGATGTCAGAGACTCACTGGTGAAGGGAGGACGCTTTAGAGGACTGGGGTTTTCCAGGATTCCTTTGATTGCTGCTTTGAGAATGTACTGTAAGGAATTGGAGCCAGAAGCAGGGAAATCTGTTAGGAGGGTACTGTAGTAATCCAGGTAGAAAATGATGGTGGCTTACACCAGGCTAATGGTGATGGAGATGAAGAGAAATGGTCACAACTTGAATATATTTTGAAGATTTAGTTGCTAGGATTGGCTGACACATTGGATCTGAGATGTGAAAGAAAGATCAGGAGTTCAGTTTTGGATGTGTTAAATTTGAGATGTCAAGCAGAGGTGTTGAGCAGACATCTAGATAAACGAGAAGTTGGAAGAATCTGAGCGGGATAAATATATGTATTTCAAGTTGATTGTGCATATTTGTATTTGAAGTGATGAGACTGAAAAAGACCAACAAAGGAGGGCTTCAAGAAGGAAAAGCGAGGACGTCTAAGTCCTGAATCCTGGAACCCTTCAACAGGACGAGATCATCACGAGCCTAACGAGAAGCCGGTGAGGCAGGAGAGCGGGCTGCTCCTGGAGCCATGTGAGGAGAGAAAGTGATTCAAGGAGGTGGAAGCAATCCGGGGTGTAAAATGGTGCTCACAGGTCAAGACTAAGGATTGATAATTGATGTTAGCAGGAAAAGGCTGTTGGTAAGTTTCAGAGTAACCCCAGGATTAATAGATGACAGGAAAGCAGAGTGGGGAGGGAAGTATAGTCTGCTGACCTGAGGTCAATTTGGGTTTTGGAGAATAAGAGAGGAAAATGGTCTAGAAGTAGCAGCAGGAGCAGAGGCCTGGCTAGGCCATCTGCAGGCTAGTGGGAGGAGGGGTAAGGAAGAAAAACATCCACCATTGAGAGGACCCCAGAGGAAGTTGGTATTTGGTTGCAGTAAGAACATGGAGGGAATGTGTGGGGAAGAAGATGAGAGTTTTGCTGCTGTGAGTGCCAAAAGCAAGTAAGAGCTTCGTGAGTTGGGGACCAGCTATGTGAATTAAAATTCATTGCACTGGATGGCGTCTGTGGCTCAAAGGAGTAGGGTGCTGGCCCCATATGCCAGAGGTGGTGTGTTCAAACCCAGCCCTGGCCAAAAACTCCAAAAAAAAGAAAGAAAAACTCATTGCACTTTTGATTGGAGCACATGGTTGTCTTTTAAATTTTTTTCAGGGTGCCAGTGTGATTGTGATTGACTGTTAATTCATATAACACTAAACAATTGGCTATGTTTGTAAATTGTAATGCCTAAGTTCATCTTTTGAAAGGGTCTGATTTAGATAGAGGAGAAAGATGAGCAGAGCATGTCAGGTTTTGTGGGAAATTGAATTGATTAGGCTGGTGGGATTTAGGATTCCTATTTAAGAGATAGAGATGAAACTGGGTGTGTTGGCCTTTATGGCTATGCTAAGGATTCTAGGCAGTTGTGACAGCTTTACATCATAAAGGTCTTGAAACATTAAAGGTGGTATAAGTCCTCAGAATAATTAATGTATTATCACCATGTGATCCAACAGTTATCACTTATGAATGTATACCCAAAACAAGTATCAGAAAAGCAGGGACTTGAGCAGATATTTTGTGTGCACACGTTCATAACAGCACGATTCTAAATAGCCCAAGGTAGAAGTAACCCCAGTGTCCATCGACAGAATAATGGGCAAGCAATGTGGTATGTACACATGATGGGATATGATCCATCAGTGAAAAGGAAATTATTATGCATACTACATCATGAATAACCTCTGAGACATTCTGCTAATTGAAAGGAGCTAGTCATGAAAGGATGAAATAAGGTACCTAGAGTAGTCACATTAATAGAAACAGGAAGTGAATGGTGGATGCTATTCACTGGAGAAGGGGGTAATGAAGAGTTGGTGTTTAATGGGTTCAGAGTTTCAGTTAGGGAAGATGAAAAATTTCTGGAGATGGAAGGTAGTGATTGTGGAGCAGCAATGTGAACACATTTAATGCCGCAGCTCTATACACTTAGTGGGACAAAATAGCAAATTTTATGTTATGTGTATTTTACCACAATTTTAAAAAGTGACAGAGAATATAGCTCTGTTTCTCTAATGGTATATGCAAGGGTTAGGCACAAGAGCATGATCGCAGTGGGAGAGAGGCAAAATTTTGGTAAAACAAAATCTCCTGGTTGACAGGCTTAGTGCGTTTCCCCTGTAGAGCTGTCAGTTTTATCTATCCTGTATGTACTGGTTTGGTTTTAGCACTGGGGTTCTCCCTGTGGTTTAGAGGTACTTAGAAACACAGGTTTGTTTTTTTTTGGTAGAGACAGAGTCTCACTTTATCGCCCTGGGTAGAGTGCCGTGGTGTCACACTGCTCACAGCAACCTCCAGCTCTTGGGCTTAAGCGATTCTCTTGCCTCAGCCTCCCTAGTAGCTGGGACTACAGGCGCCTGCCACAGC
>CAUYON010197801.1:0-15955 GCA_963573935.1 Arctocebus calabarensis
CAAGCTGTCACCCTGGATAGAGTGCTGTGGCATCACAGCTCACAGCAACCTCCAACTCCTGGGCTCAAGCGAGTCTCTTGCCTCTGCCTCCCAAGTAGCTGGGACTACAGGTGCCCGCCACAACGCCCGGCCATTTTTTGGCTGCAGCCGTTGTTGTTTGGTGGGCCAGGGCTGGATTCGAACTCGCCACCTCAGGTGTACGTGGCTGGTGCCTTAGACCATTGAGCCACAGGCGCTGAGCCCCTATAATGTATTTTTAAGCACCCTAAGATTAGGTCAGTTTCTAGTCAGTTGGCTTGTTATTTCTAGAAAGCTAAAATCTCCAGATTTTTCATCTGTATTAGATAAGTCGTTTCATATCTCTATTAATGGCTTATTATTTCTAGGACAAAGTTTAGGGTCCATGATGCCACCTGTGATTTGTACTCCTAATTAGCTTGCACCAGTGCAGCCTTCATTCCTGTGCCAACCTTTTGCCTTGACTTCTTTGGGAGTCTTCATGCGTTTGAAATACACTTTCCTTCCTCTAGGCCAGTGGTTCTCAACCTTCCTAATGCCGCAACCTGTTAATACAGTTCCTGTGGGTTGCAACCCACAGGTTGAGAACTGCTGCTCTAGGCTTCTATGTACTATTCATTTTCTTCAGCCAGGAATGTTTCCTTTGAATCACCCAGATCTAGCCAAGTTTTAGTCATCCTTCAAGCTCAATTCAAATGGCAATTTCTGGGGTACCCTTCCTTGCCCTGCCCCATCCAAATGTACCTTTTACCTTTTATAATTCCCTATAACTGTTGTCTTTTTTTTTACTCTTTCTAATGTCAGGGAGGCATGGAAGCCCTTATCAAAAGGGTAACACTTATGTAATGAGTTGTTTGTTTCCTCAGCTACACTGTGAAATTTATCAAGCCATGGAATTCTAGATCTACATTCTAGATCTGTTCTTACCTAAGAAAGGAGTGTATGTGATCTGACATTTAATAACTATTTGCTGAATGAATAAATGAACACTAATTTAGTATAATCAATATGTAGATTTCCCTAGGTAATTAAAGAAAATATTTAGATAAGCCCTGGGTGTTACACTGTATAGGTTACAACACAATCTTGAGAAAAGAAAAACCTCTCCAAAAGAAGTAATGACAAAATGTGGGAAACCATAAAGCTGGATGTGGTGGCACACACCTATAATCTTGCCTTTGAGGGAGACTGAGATGGGCCTCTTGAAACCCAGAAGCTTGCTATATAGCCAGGGCAACCCTGGAAGATTTTGTCTCTTAAAAAAAAAGTAGGAAACTTCAGAACCTATACTGTACTGATCAGAACCTTGTACTATAATGATCAGTGGTAACATTTTTTAACTGTTTCTAGTGTCAGGGAAGAAAGCATGGAAAAAGGCAACCAAACACAGGTGAGTGGTGTATTTGCTGTTTTACTGTTAATTTGACACATCTGAACCAAAGCATTCACAATACTTGATATACTTTGAAGAGAATCATATACTATAGTCTTAGACATAACCACAGAACAAGCAGAACAATTAAAACTACATAAGGCCTTAAAATATATCCACAGTGTGTATTATTTCAATATTCATTCATTTACAAATTAGACTACATACCGTTAATTTTATTTTTATTCTTCTTTCATTGTTTTATTCAGGCAGGGTTCATTCAAGGAAAGGCAACTTAGTTTGTGTGTGAGCTTTATTTTTTACTATATTGGTTAATATAAAAGTTATGAATTCAATGTTTTCTTATCTTCTGTATCCAGGAGTGAATCCATGTAATATTCAGACAGTAATCTAAAACAAAGTTCCTATTCTTAAAAATAGCCAAAGTGAAAGGGGACCAAATAGCCAGTCTGTTTGTGGTCTTGAAGATCAACTAATGGACTTTCAGGTTCTCATATAATAAAGACTACTGCAATTCTATGATTATTCAAAATTTAAAAGAACATTGCATACAAAATCATTCTTGAAGCTCCAACTGCCTTTTAAATAACCAAAATGAAAACTTTAAGTAGTTGCTTCACAGTACCAAACTTATATATCAAAACTAGTTAAAAGTCAGTGCTATCATAGACTTCTCATTTACAAGGTAACTAATTGGTAAATTAACAGATGGCATAAAAATTAAGACTTACATCATTTTCGGGGGATGAATGTATGATAACCAGTGAATACAGAAAATTCAATGTATTTTACAATAAAATAACCATTTAGACCTTTATCCCTATACAATAGGGTTTAGATTAACTCTAGTGATCTTGCATGTTTTTAAATGTTTTTTACAGTTTATTCTGAGTACTTGAATTGCTTTAGATATACAGCTTTTTTCTTCCAAAAGAATATTACACTTGTATACTAGGATAAGATTAAGTTCATTGAGATGTTTTAAAAATACTTATAAATTTGTTTCTGATATGCAAAAGCATTTGGCAATACTTTTACAGCATTTGATTTTATAGAATTAAAATTTCTTACAGTACTCATCTTGATGTTTAAAAAAAATTCACAGAAAAAATATAAATTATACAGCCTAACTGCATGATATTGTTATTTCCAGTTCTAGTTCTGGTAATTAAAACCTTCATTAAGTCTGTTAACAAATCATTACCTGTACATTTATGAAGGCAACTGACATGATTTGCAAACAAAACCTTCAGGTTTTATGTTATTTACCAAAGAGTGCAGTTTAGCAAGAAAAGAAAACCGAGTATGCAAATTTACAGAATATTTTACAAATTTACCAGTTCCTGTGACACAAACTGTTTCAACCTTTCAAGGTACTGTCCGTAAAGTTCCACATCATTGTGACCTGCGCCCTCAACCCACAGAGGTTCCACAGGTCTTTGGCAACGCTCAAACAATGCAAGGCCGTGTGAAAAGTCAATGACTTCATCTTCAGTCCCATGAATTATTAATACTGGAGAGGTTATCTTAGAGATTTTGTCAATGCTGTCGGAAAAAAGGAAGAGGGGAAAATTCAATAAATTATGTAAAAGAACACAAAACAAATTTGCTTGTGCTATATTAAATAATTCAAACATCATAAGTGTAGTAATCAGTTCAGAAGAGAGTATGTCTCTTGGCTTTCCAGTAAGATTCAAAAGTTGCCTATCTTAAGATTATCTGTGGAAGTTACCTTTACTGCATTTCTGTTTTGGTGGAATCACTCACTGCTACTCTCACCCTAGTGAGTATCTTTCTATAATGTTGGTTTTTAGAGAGGATGAAACTAAAGACTATCAGTTATGTGCTAATTTCACTGCAGCATTTTCTGCACTCATTGTATTCTTTCTCTCCCTGATCTACTATAATGACAGCAAAATGTTTTGTTTTTTATTCTTGTTTGAGAATATAAACATAAAAACAGTGAGAACATACTAAAATATAGTGAAATTTTGAAGCTGGAAAGAAGATGAACTGATGTTAGAACAGATTAAAAGGAGAGAAGAAAACACAATTTTAAGTAAAATTGAAAGAACCAACCCAATTTATATCACACAGAATACTCCAGAAGGTTAAGGCATTACAAAAGACAGGTGATTAAGATATATAGGAATTGCTCAAAGTCTAAGAAATAGCCTCCCAGGTGGCACCTGGTGACTCAAGGAGTAGGGTGCCAGCCCCATATACCGGAGGTGGCAGGTTCAAGCCCGGCACTGACCAAAACTGCAAAAAAAAGAAATAGCCTCCCATTCCCTAGGTTCTTCTGCCCCATCCCCACCCCCCTTTGAAGAAAGGGTCTCTCGCTGTCACTCAAGCTAGAATACAGTGGTGTGACTATTGCTCACTTCAACTGTGAACCTCTGGGCCAAGCAACCCTCTTGCCTCAGCCCTTCTCGAGTTTCTAGAACCACCGGGTGTGCCACCATACCAGGCTAATTAAATTTTTTTTTTTTTTTTTTTTTTTTAATAGAGACAGGGTCTTGCTATGTTTCCCAGGCTGGTTAAAACTCCTGGACTCAAGCAATCATCTCACCTTGGCCTCCCAAAGTGCTGGGATCACAGGTGTGAGATATTGTGCCTAGTCACTTGTGCCTCTTTATACAGCTGGGTAATTGCCCTCCCTCACACTGGAGATGTGTATGGATTAGGAAACTGCCAGAGTTTAGGGCAGACATATAATAGAAACAGACATATAATGAATTTATTGGCTGTTTTGAACCCATTTTTACCACATGGTTCCCAGAATGCTGGTAACCAGGCTTTTGCCCTCTAACAAGGAGTTATAGAAAGAGCCTTCTTTGGAGATTATATCAGATCAGTTCTTTAGTCCCTTATTCTTACATTTAAAGAACAGACAACCAAGAATTAACAATTTTTTTCTTTTTTGAGATAGAGTCTCAAACTGTCACCCTGGGTAGAGTTCCATGGCATCACAGCTCACAGCAACCTCAACCTCTCCAAGTAGCTGGGACGACAGGCGCCCACCACAATGCTTGGCTATTTTCTTTGTTGCAGTTGTCATCGTTGTTTTAGCAGGCCTGGGCTGGGTTTGAACCAGCCTTGGTATATGTGGCCAGCGCTCTACCCACTAAGTTATAGGCGCCGCCTGAAGAAACAATTTTTAAAAGGGCAACTTGGAGGAAATAAAGGACACTTTACAAACAAATAACTCCTTTAAAGAATCTTTAGAGAGAGAGGGACATTATAAGCACAAAATGAAAATGAAATTTTGAAAATTAGAAAATCATTAATGAAATAATTTAAGGCCTCATTTGGTTTAGAAAAAATACTCGGACATTTCAAAACTATTAAGGAATGAGTATAATTGTGATGGATGTGTTATTTATTTCAATGTAAGCATTTGACATTGTATATCGAAGCAGTACCTTGAACCTCATAAATGCATCAATGTACAAAGTTATGATTTAATTAAAAAAATACTTGGGTGTACTATCTGCTGTCGGATAAAAACCTAAGTACAAGATAAAAATATATAATTTTTGATATGACTGCACCCTAGAGGGAGATAGAGCAAGACCTAGTTTCAAAAATAAATAAATACACATTTTTTTTTTTTTTTTTTGAGACAAAGCCTCAAGCTGTCACCCTGGATAGACTGCTGTGGCATCACGGCTCACAGCAACCTCCAATTCCTGGCCTCAAGCGAGTCTCCTGCCTCTGCCTCTCAAGTACCTGGGACTACAGGCGCCTGCCACAACGCCCAGCCATTTTTTGGTTGCAGCCATCATTGTTGATTGGCGGGCCTGGGCTGGATTCGAACCTGCCAGCTCAGGTGTATGTGGCTGGCGCCTTAGCCTGCTGAGCCACAGGCACCGAGCCATTTTTTTTTTTTTTTTAAGACAGAGTCTAACTTTGTCACCCTCAGTAAAGTGCTATGGAATCAACGCTCACAGCAACCTGAAACTCTTGGGCTTAAGTGATTCTCTTGCTTCAGCCTCCTGAGTAGTTGGGACTACAGGCACCCACCACAATGCCCAGCTATTTTTAGAGATGAGGTCTTGCTCTAGCTTAGGCTGGTCTTGAACTCGTGAGCTTAGGCAATCCACCTGCTTCGGTCTCCCAGAGTGCTGGAATTAGAGGTGTGAGCCACAGTGCTTGGCCCTTTACAATGTTTTTCAAGTAGTTTATTTATTTTGTATTTTTTTATGTTTTTGAGACAGAGTTTATGCCGCTCTCGGTAGAGTGCCATGGTGTCACAGTTCACAGCAACTAAAACTCTTGGGCTCAAGTGATTCTCTTGCCTTTGCCTCTCAAGTAGCTGGAACCACAGGCGCCTGCCACAACGCCTGGTTATTTTTTGGTTGTAGTTGTCATTGTTGTTTGGCAGGCCCAGGCTGGATTTGAACCCGCCAGCTCCAGCATTTGTGGCTGATGCCCTAGCCGCTAGCTACAGGCGCCGAGCCCAGATAGTTTATTGTTGTTAGTGTTGCTTTATTGATGCCCCAGAAATGAAAGAGGGAGCTAGACAGAGATACAAGTTGATATCACCTCAAATACTTCCCTATCATCTCTACCATTCAGCTAGACAGAAGCAAGGTAATGCATATACCTATGATTATTTAAACACCTAAACCAAACTCAAAATAAGAAATTCTTTGCATTGCTGCCAATTGAGGAAAGGAGAAAAGACTGAATTTGCCAGCTTGTCTCATCTTGCCTTCTTTCAGAAAAATAGGCCGTTAATTTTTTTTCCAATATGAAGAGGAGCAGGTGAGTACTACCTCCTATCTTGAGAAGCAGGAAGAAGTAGCTTGCCTTTCTTTCAAATCCATTTAATGCTGTGTGTTTACAGGCTTTGTGGCAGCAATACTTACTCTAATTGAAGAATCAACTTTTCTTGCAATTCACTTCTTTTGTAAATTAAATATCATTAGTTAGGTATTATTCACTCCTTTTCCTGCCCACCTGGCTCCTCACTTCCAATATGCTGTGTCTCACTGAATGGTCCCATCATCTATCACCTTGGCAGTCATATTTAAGCTTTTCTCTTTACCATCTCTCATCCAGTCTGACATTTGGTTCTGTTAATTTTATATCTCAAATTCATTCTCTCGTCTCCAGTATTAGTGCCATTTGCTGGTGGTATATGTATAAAGCCCTTAACCCTTTTTATCTGGATTACTATTGCTCAAGTATTTAAGCCTCCTAACTGGTCACATGCATGACGAAAAAAAAAAATTCCTTCAGAAGTTTCTTGGAATAGAATTTTTTTTTGTTCTGTGACAGAGTCTCACTCTGTTGCTCCAGTTTAGTGTGCCATGGATAGCATCACCCAAGCTCACAGTAACCTCAAACTCATGGGCTCTCGCCATACTCCTGACTCAGCTGCCTGAGTGGCTGGCATTACAGGCACCTGCCACAACGCCTGGCTAATTTTTCTATTTTTAAGAGAGATGGGGTCTTGCTCTTGGTTCAAGCTGGTCTGGAATTCCTGAGCTCATGTGATCTTCTGCCTCCACCTCCCAGAGTGCTAGGATTTCAGGCGTGAGCCACTGCACCTGGCCACAGTAGAATTATTCTGAACATGGTTACTTACTTTGGGAATGCATCAAAACAGTAGGTCTTCTTGGTATCAGGAAAAGCAACTCGCATTCCCGAGGTCAAAGGAGAATGAAGAATAACAGCAGCACTCTCATACCGAGCAGCAAGATCCACAGATGGTACTGTCCCTATACTTTGGCCATATATAATCACATTTTCAGGGCGAATGCCATATCTATAAAGTCAGGAAGTTAAAAGAAAAAGTTGGAGTGGTATGAAATGTTCCATCATTCCTAAGGATCTCAGAATGAGAAGTTAACTAATTTGTATTTAAAATTTAAATTTCTTAGCCACCATTTTTAATGTTAATAAAAACATTAAATAAGAGAATGAGAATAAAATCTATATTCCCAGTTTGTTTTTCGGTTTTATCTTTTGGAAAAGTAATTGCTGAGGTGTTTTAAATTTCAATTTTAAGTAATGAATTTAGTAAATCATTACTAAAACACAGTAGTAAAACACAGAATTTAGTAAATCATTACTAAAACACAGCAACCTAGTACACTGTTGACTAAGTCTGGAACATATCACTAATATTTAGACAAAATGATGTTGAATAGATATGTAACATTTCTATTCAATATAACAAATTTCTCTAGACATCAAGAGTGGTTCATTTTATTTTCTGAAATTGGTCACATTGATGAAATGCTACATATAATTATGTTAGGAAATAAATGTGTACAGTTTTATTCAAGAACAAATTGCTATCTTTTTTGCAATGTGCCTTTGCTTAGGTGCAGAAATAGACTAATGATTGAAAGACGAATCAGGATTCCAAATGCCATATGGTCCAATTATTTATAATTAGACTTCATGCTAAAGTCTTGACTATGGTTTTATCCCCTTTAAAATGGTTGCAGATTTAAATATATGAATTCATTGATTCAATATTTATTGGGTACCTACTATGTTTAAGAAATTATTTGTCTACAGTGTAACTATCCCAAGTGTAAACTATTGTCAGTATATGTGAGGGCTACAGGAGCTAATAAATGTGGGGTTACAAGTTATAGTGGCAATAAATACACCTTTCCATTTAGAAGGGAGACAACAGTCAAATTCTGGAAGCTAAGAGCCATTTGCACAATAGCTTCTAGTTTTTTGGAAAGGTAAAAGAGCTTTCTGAGATTCTGAACATTCACCAGGAAAAAGGCAAACTGTCCATGGGTTCTCTTCCAGGGGTAAAAGACTATTTCAAGCACACAGGTAGTTAAAAAAGGAAGAGGGGAAAATTCAATAAATTATGTAAAAGAACACAAAACAAATTTGCTTGTGCTAGTTTCTTCCAATCAGTCCTATGAAAGTATTGGACGTGACCAGATGGAGGCTCTATTTACTCCAGATTGACTCTAAATGTTAGTAAACTCAGAAATAGGAGTTGAACTTTAGCAGCCATTTAATCTAGTCCAGCTGTTTAATGAGCAGATGTTCAAAGTCATAGTAAGCTAGAGATCTATAATTAGAACTCAGGTATACTGACTCCCAGAGCAATGTGCTTTCCATTATAACACAAAGACAAGGAGGACCAAGGACTGTGAAAGAAAGCTGTACAGTAAATGCCAGGCCCTTATTTTCTGTTGATCCATCAGAAGGTCAGAAATTGGGGTTAGTAGGGATATTCAATTTTCCTGAAAAGGACATAATTAAAATAATATTTAGGTTCATTATTCATTCATCAGGTAAAAGAGGAATGTATTCTAATTACACATATTTTATTAGATGACAGAATTCTAGAAGTGAAAAGGATCTGAAACCAATTAACTCAACCTCTTCATTAAAGAAATGAAACAGCTCAGGGAAGTTAAATAAATTTTCCCAAACTATCTACACTTAACATCTTCAACTCTCTTTAGCATTCAACATAAGGGAAAATATAACTTAAAATTTCTAAAATAAAAGTGTTAAAATTGTATGTGGGATTATTTGTGAATCTGTCCTTGTCCCTCATTAATATTGGTCAAATATTTTTAAACAAGATCAATCAAGACTAGAAATTATTTTAGAAAGTTTCCTTCAAATTAATATCTGACAAGATTAAAAAAAGATATAATAGTAAAACCTACTCCTTGAAAAGTTTTTTTATATATAGACATAGAACACTGAACACTAATTTTTTTTTTTTTTTTTTTTTGAGACAAGAGTTTCACTCTATTGCCCTGGGTAGAGTGCTGTAGTGTCAAAGCTCACAGCAACCTCAAACTTTTGGGCTTAAGCGATTCTTTTGCCTCAGCCTTCTGAGTAGCTGGACCTATAGGCACCCACACCTGGCTGTTCTTTTAGAGACAGTCTTGCTCTTGCTTAGGCTCGTCTTGAATGCCTGACCTGAAGCAATCTATCCACCTTAGCCTCTCAGAGTGCTGAGATTAAAGATATAAGTCAGCAGGCCTTGCTCTTTAAAGCATTTTTTTTTTTTTTTGTTAGAGACAGAGTCTCACTTTATTGCCCTCAGTAGAGTGCTGTGGCATCACACAGCTCACAGCAACCTCCAACTCTTGGGCTTAAGCGATTCTCTTGCCTCAGCCTCCCGAGTAGCCGGGACTACAGGCGCCCACCACAATGCATGGCTATTTTTTTGTTGCAGTTTGGCTGGGGCTGGGTTTGAAACTGCCACCCTCGGTATATGGGGCTGGAGCCCTACCCCCTGAGTCACGAGCACCGCCCTCTTTAAAGCAGTTTTAAATTTACAAATGAAACAATTTTACCATGATCCCTGTGAAATCTTTACCTATTATTCACCACCTATTTTTAGTCTTCTGATATGTTTTCATATCATTTCAATTCATTTAAGAATCCCCTTTATATACAGAACTTTGCCATGAGAGAATAACTTTATTACATTTCTTGGAGAAGAAAACTGTTTTAAAAACATTTTCTAAGAAAATCCAAAACTATCCTTGTGAAACCATTAATATTTAAACATTAAATTAGAAACACCAAGCTTTCTTTGTCCTCTAGCTTCAGCTTGAAATGCTACAACTTTGAATAAGCAATTTTATGTCATACTCCAATAAGAAAGTTTATAAAACCAAATATTTGTCATCAGGTTTAAGTTTTTACAAAAAATCACACATACAACACATGTATTAAGGCCGATAAACACACTTAAAGTGCCTTATTTTTGCTATTATGAGAAATGTAAAATTGCAATTGAAGAGTTTAGCCATTCATAATTACATACTGGCAGACCTCTATACAGCAGTTTAAGATATGTACAATAGAAACAGCTTTTATTTTTTTCTCACACAGGACAATTCTAGTCAACCACTATAAGTATAAAGAATAATTTCCAGTCACAATTTACCTTGTCCTTAGAGCAAGCCAAGCAGCTTCAATGTCTGCATAGAGATTCTTCTCTGTTGGTTTCCCAGAACTTGCACCATATCCAGAATAATCATATGAGAATATATTACAATTAATTCTTGATCCTAGTCCTATGTAAAAGCTGCTCATCTGACCAAGGTCAACAGCATTTCCATGTGAGAAGAGTAAAGTGTATTTGGCACTGGGTGAGCAACGCACAAACATACAGGCAATTCTATTGCCTTTACTGGTTCTAGTCATGAAACACTCAATAGCATCTTTTTCTCTAGAAGAGTACTGCCAGTCTGCTCGTTCTGATAGATGTAAAGTCCAGCGGCTTCCACTTTCATCACACATCAGTGTGTAAGTTGGATCAGGTGGCAAAAATGCTAATTTTGAAGCAATTTTCCCTGGGCAAGGTGGACAGCAGAAGAGGCAACATAGTTCACTAAATGAAAGATTGTTCATCTTCTGAAAAAGAAAGAGACAATAAATGTTTTAATAACTGAGGGTGGATTTTACATTCCCATATAAAGTTAAAACAAAGACATAAGTAAATTTATTAGTGACCAATGACTACTACTATGATTTCAAATATCCTTCCAAACACATTTTTAGCATCCCTCTAGAAATACTTTATTTTTATTTTATTTTATTTTTGAGACAGTCACATTCTATCACCCTGGGTAGAGTGTCATGGCATCATAGCTCACAGCAACCTCAAACTCCTGGGCTCAAGCAATCCTCTTGCCTCAGCCTCCTAAGTAGCTGAAACTACAAGGTATGCCACTACTTCTGGCTAATTTTTCCTTTTTTCTTTTCTTTTTTTTTAGTAGAGATGGGGGTCTCACTGTTGCTCAGGCTGGTGTGGAAACTCCTGGGCTCAAGCTATCCAATGGCCTCTGCCTCCCAGAGTATTACAGGTATTAGCCTGGCCTCTAGAAATAATTTAAATCCTGGGGTGAGGCAAACATTCCAGAGATGCAGATATTCCCAAATACAGTGTCTGACATGTTCCAAATAGCAGTGATTAATCTTATTAACAAAAATGTGAAAAATAATATAAGGATAATATTTGCTATTTCTCCACAAACAGTAATATTTAAAGTATGAAATATCTTAGTGTAGTTTGTAATTTCTGAGTAACTTAACTGAAAATTCTCTCAATCCCATGGAGAAGCTAGAGATTCAACATGATAAAGTAAAATATAATAACGTTTATGGAGCAATTACTATTTGTCAGGCATAGTGCTAAGTGCTGTATGTACACTTGCATAAGGTACAGCGGATTTGACACCAGTCTCAGTCACTATGCTAGATTATTGGGTTACAGTACCTCAGAACACTATTAGTCTCAGAAGCCTATTATTTTAGCCATTGTGTCAGTGGCCCACACAACATACAAATCATAAAATATATGCATGTCTATACATAATTAATGTTCACATTTAAAAGGATATAATATAAAGTAAAAGTGTTTATTACAGAAAGAAAGTAAAATCTACTAAGGCAAAATTTCCTTGGACGAGAAAGGGCACAAGGTGTAAAATCAGAGGGTGGGAGTAGAATCCCAACTCTATCACTTACTAGCTGTGTGTCCTTGGGCAATTTACCTCTTTGACTCTAATTTTTTCCGTAAGTAAAAAAGTCCAACATGTAAAGTGAACTAAGTGGTTGTGATGATGTAGTGAAGGCATATAAGACAGTGATGACAACAGTTGGCACACCCAAGAATCATCCACTCTCTCCTATGTTTTTCTCATTAATATTTAAAAAGTACCCAGCTCATATTACCAGAGACGCAACTATAAAGTAATACTGGTTTGCTCTACCCAGCATTTCCTTCTGTCTTATCCTTTCTGTTTTTTTTGTTTTTTAAGAGATTGAGTCTTTCTGTCACCATTGGTAGAGTGCTGTTATGTCACAGCTCACAGCAACCTCCAGCTCTTGGACTTAGGGGATTCTCTTGCCTCAGCCTCCCAAGTAGCTGGGACTACAGGCGCCTGCCACAATGCCTGGCTATTTTTTGTTGTAGTTTGCCCAGGGCCAGGTTCGAACCCGCCACCCTCGGTATATGGGGCCTGCACCCTAATCACTGAGCTACAGGTGCTGCCCTATCTTGTCCTTTCTTATACCACTCTTTTTAGCAGAATTAGACTATTGTTTAGTTTAGGAAGAAGGCATTCGAAACAAATACATTACAGAGGTTTGGTGGCTTCTAGTTCTCTAGAAAAAATGGACATCATCATTATACCAAACATGAGGGGGAGCATATCTTGGCAGAGTGACAAAAGAGTTGAGAATATTTGGAAAGAAGGGACTGCCTTTTCTACTCACTAGTAAAATTTATTCTATAATGCTCAATATACATGCTTTACAATTTTCCAGAGTAAACTAATTTTGTAAAAAGAAGCAGCAGAAACAGCACAGTTCAAGAAACAAAGGTAGGTATGACATGAGGGCCCACCCCCCCTTCCTCCTAGTCCCACAACTGCCATTCCACAGCACTCTACTGAGGGTGATAAGTGAGACTTTGTCTCAAAAAAAAAAAAAAAAAATCATTGAACTAGCTTGTTAAATTTCAAGTTCTTGTTCCTATAAAGCTCGCTGAATATTGGTGTCATCAGGATTCTATAATTTAACAAAAAAAACTCTCAATGAATAAAAATATCAAGTACTAGCTATTCCTTGGCAAGAAAATCTCAGAGATAAGGCTCTTGAGCTATTCACTAAGAGGGGATGTGATAAAACATGTGAGAGTCCACGAAAACTATAAAAGAGACAACAAATTAAACATATATATATATATATTTTTTTTTTAGACAGTGTCTTACTTGTCACCACTGGTAGAATGCCAAGGTGTCTTCGCTCACAGCAACGTCTAACTCTTGAGTTCAAGCAATTCTCTTGCCTCAGCCTCCTCAGTAGCTAGGGCTACAGGTGCCCACCACAACATCCCAGCCATTTTTAGAGGTAAGGTCTTACTCTTGCTCAGGCTGGTCTCAAACCTGTGAGCTCAAGCACTCTACCTGCCTCGGCCTCCCAGAGTGCTAGGACTATAGGTGTGAGCCACCTTGCCCTGTCCAAATTAAATAATTTACAGAAGAAACAATTTTTACATTAAACCAAGATTTAAAATAATTTATAATAAATCCTTTTTAAAAAAGAAGAGAATACTGGGCGGCTCCTGTGGCTCAGTGGGTAGGAAGCTGGCCCTATATACTGAAGGTGGCGGGTTCAAAACTGGCACTGGCCAGCTAAAACAGCAGTGACAACTGCCACAAAAAATAGCCAGGCATTGTGGCAGGCACCTGTAGTCCCAGTTACTCAGGAGGCAAGAGAATCGCCTAAGCCCACGAGTTGGAGGTTGCTGTGAGCTGTGATGCCACAGCACTCTACTGAGGGTGACAAAGTGAGACTCTGTCTCAAAAAAAAAAAAAAAAAAAAAAGAGAATACTTTCAGAAAGACAAAGCAGGAAAAGGGATCATAAACAAAAACCCAATTGGATTTTCTAGTATAAAAAAAAAAAATCAACAGGTGAGATGAAGTGATGAATTGGGTAGGAGAATAGTTAACAGCTGAAAAACTCATTAGCAAGGTAGAAAAGATCAGGTTGAGTAATTTCCAAATATGGAATTTTTGGAGATAAGACAAAAGGTTAGAAATTAGAAAGAAATTTTAATAGATAATGAAGATAGAAGTGATAATCTGAGAAAATAAAATGAAACTTTGAACCTAGAATTTTACATAGAGCTAAATATATATATAAAGATAGGGTCTCTAGCACCTAGGCTAGAATACAGTGGCACAATCATTGCTCATTGTAACCTCAAACTCCTGGGCTCAAGTAATCCTCCTGCCTCAGAGTGCTAGGATTATAAGCATGAACAGCCTGACCAAGAATGAGACCCTGTTTCTACTAAAAGTAGAAAAACTAGCCAGGCTGTGTGGCAGGTGCCTATAGGCCCAAGTACTTGGGAAGCTGAGGCAAGAGGATCCTTTAAACCAAGAGTTTGAAATTGCTGCAATGACATCAGGGCACTCAACCCAGGGTGACAGAGTGACACTGATCTCAAAAAAATAAATGAATAAATAAATACAAATATAGAAACAAAACTTTGGATGATACTAATATGAAGAGGATCAAAGGAAGAGGGTGTTTAAGAGGTAAAAATGTGCTGGGTCAGCTGATTTGTTCAGAATGATATTAATACTGACAGGCTAGACATGGAAGAAAACCATGAGGACTCTTTTTTTTGAAGACAGGTTCACTCTCTTGCCCAGGTCAGAGAGCTATGGTGTCAGACTAGCTCACAGCAACCTCAAATTCCTCGTTAAGTGATCCTCTTGTCTCAACTTCCCCAGTAGCTGGGAACATGTGCGTGTGCCACATGGCTGGGCTAATTTTTCTATTTTTTTTTTTTTTTTTGAGACAGAGTCTCACTTTGTCACTCCCAGTAGAATGCCATAGTGTCATAGCTCACAGCAACCTCTAACTCCTGGGCTCAAGCAATTCTCTTGCTTCAGGCACCCCCACAAAGCCCGGGTATTTTTAGAGATGGGGGTCTTGTTCTTGCGCAGGCTAGTCTTGAACTTGTGAGCTCAGGTAATCCACCCACCTCGGCCTCCCGAAGTGCTGGGATTATAGGCGTGAGCCACTGCGCCTGGCCAAATTTTTCTATTTTCAGTAGACATGGTGTCTTGTTCTTAGGCTGGTTTCAAACTCCTGAGGTCAACAGATCTTTCTACTTCAGACTCCCAAAGTCCTAAGATTATAGGCATAAAGTATGACTCTTAATAAATAAAGCAGATATAACCATCAGAAAAATAATAGTTTTCAGGTCTCATCAAAGTTGGTATAGTAATTAATCATAAATATCTAGCTTTGATAGATATTTATTAGATTATCCAACTTAAGTAAAGAATAGGCACAAAGAAACAAGAAAAAGAAAATTAAGCAGAGATATTAACAAAAGAGAACTAAAGGCTGATTTTTACAAGAGGCTTTCACTACTGTAATATCAAATAGTGTTACACTTATAAAATACCAGATACTGCTCTCAACACTTTTCATATATTAAGAAATCTTTCAATAATATTCTGACATAGGGACTATCATTCCCTCCATTTTATAACTGAGGAAACAAAGAGGTGGAAGTGGTAATGCTATTTAAGTTCATATAGCTTGGGCAGTGCCTGTGGCTCAGTGAGTAGGGCGCTGACCCCATATACCCTGAGTGGTGGGTTCAAACCCAGCCCCAGCCATACTGCAACAACAACAAAATAGCCAGGAGTTGTGGCGGGCACTGATAGTCCCAGCTACTCAGGAGGCTGAGGCAAGAGAATCACCTGAGCCCAAGAGCTGGAGGTTGCTGTGAGCTGTGACACCACAGCACTCTACCAAGGGTGACAAAGTGAGACTCTGTCTCTAAAAAAAAAAAAAAAAAGAAAGAAAGAAAAAAAGGGCCCAGGGGCGGAGCAAGATGGCGGACGAGTAACAGCTTCCTTGCGGCTGGGCACAGTGAGACTAGGGAGAGAGTTCTTCAGGCATCTCTGCCAGGCGGGATCTGCCCAGAAACTTCCCTTTGGGGACACAGGGAGACAGCGTGAGGCTTCTGGACACCCTGAGGAAGGCTAAA
>CAUYON010197804.1:0-14378 GCA_963573935.1 Arctocebus calabarensis
AGGCCTAAAGGAGGAGATGGGGAAAGACTGGGAGAGAAACGGAGAGAGCTTCTCTCTCCCCACTAGAATTCTCTCCCTCTACCAGGAGCCTTAGTGTTTTCTGTATTCTTTTCTGTGAATAAATTCTGTCTTACCAAAAAAGAAAAAAAAAATTCTTTGCCTAGGTTGATATCTATAAAAGTGTTTCCAACTTTTTATTCCAGAATTTTAATAGTTTCATGCCTTAAATTTAAGTATGTCATCCATCTTAAATTAATTTTTGTGATTGGCAAGAGATATAGATTCCATTCTGAATCATTTTATATGTGCAATCCAGTTTACCCAGCGACATTTGTTGAATAGGAACTCTTTTCTCCAGTGTATTTTTCCTGCATTGTCAAAGATCAGATGACAAAATGAAGATAGTTTTATATCAGGGTTTTCTGTTCTGATACATTGGTTTATGTCTCTGTTTTTGTGCCAGTACCATACTGTTTTGGTTACTATAGCCTTATAGTCTACCTTGAAGTCTGGTAAAGTAATGCCCCCCAATTTGTTCTTTTTGCTTAGATTGCTTTGACTATTGTGTTTTCTAGTTCTGTGTGAAACATAAAATTATTATTTCTAGACCTGAAAAAATTATGTTAGTATTTTAATGGAGATTGTATTAAATCTCTAAATTACTGTGAGTACTATAGACATTTTAATAAAGTTGATTCTTCTAATCTATGAGCATGATATGTTTTTCCAGCTGTTTATATCCTCTGTGATTTCCTTCCTCAGTGATCTGCATAGTCCAACGTTGAGTAACAAAACTGAGGCAGCAATAAAAATATCTTCTAACAAGTAAAAAAAAAAAGAAAAAGAAAAATGAAGAAACCCCTGCTTGCTCACATCACGTGATTAGTTACCTCGGAGGTTACACATACACAAATTTCATTTTCCTGAGCGACCTTGGGTTTGTTATCTAATTTTGTTGAACCTTGATTTACTCATTTGCAAAATAAATCCTGATTCAAAAAAAACATTTGGGAGAAATTTATAAATTTCTGTGTTTGGAAAACTTAACACACAGCCTAGTCCATGGTAAAATGGTTAATAATATTTGCTGTAATTATAATTACTCTATCAGCATATGACTATGGGATCAAAGGGTGTCAAACAATCAGTATTTGGAAAGAATATTATTATTGTAAGAATATTGTTATTGTTTCAATATATTATATTTGGAAAACTAACAAAAAAAAAATTGGATTAGTACCTAGTCATCAAATACTAGAGAAAACTTTGCCATTGACCAACCTTCCATTATGAAAGTTTCTTTTTTTAGAAACTACATGTCTGATTTTACAAACTTGAATAAAAACTAAACTTAACAATTAAATCATTTCAGAAATAACTAGGCTGGTGCTGAGAATAAGTGGGCAGAATTGGGACTGATATTTCTGTTCATTTTGATATTCTGCTCTATTTCTGTTCTTCTTTGGCTTCATTATGTATGTGTCCTGACAATCTTCACCACGTATCTGTCATGTCTCCTTCCTCACACTATATGTAAACATACTGAGGGAAATTATTCTTTTTTATATGAGGGTACATGCAATTAATTAAGTTACACAGTTTGCATTTGTAAGATGAAAGTCTGAGTTGTGCTTTGTCCTTCCCCCAGGAAGTGTGCCATATACCCATGCATTATACCCCTTGGGTAATAATTTAACAAACATCGTTTTCTTTCCCCCACACTTGAATTTAATTGAGTTTTTCTCTCACATGAGCCTGTTGTTAATCTACTAGTTTCCATTTAGTACTCAGTATATCTGATACTTGTTTTTCCATTCTTGTATTATGTCACTTAGGAGAATATTCTCCAAATTTGCCCAGGTTGTAATAGTCTCCTTCTGCATGAAAAAATAAAAGATTGTGAAAGAATTTTCCTTTCATTCACTTCCAAGCTGCAAAGTTTTTAAGTTGCTCAAACTCCTGCATACCAATTACATAATATTCAGATATTTTAGTACAAATAGCCTTATTAAGCAACATAAAATATTTGTAGCCAGGGTTTTGATCAAGAGTGCCAGCTATCTTTTTTAAAAAGAGCTCAGCATTTTTTATAAATTCATCTTAACATTTTATAATAATTGCCTTTGAAGTGGCACATATAAAAAATATAATATTCTTCATAAATGAGTTATAAAAGAACATGCTAGGAATATAAAACCTGGTTTCGAGGCTCCAGTTTGCCAATTTCTAGCTGTGTTTCAGTGTTTTAAAATATACTCAGAATGTGTTTCAATCAGGCACAGTAAGATGACAGGCAGGGAGACAGCTGCCTTGAAGCAATATTACCTACTTATCACCTACAGTTTCCCCAAAGAGGAGGCCTGCCACACCACGTAGGGCCACACAGGGAAGCGGCAGGGTCAGTCAGGAAGCAAAGGTAACGAAGAAGAAACTGTGGGCCCGAGCTTTACTGTGGCCTTTCCAAGAAGGAACAAGCAAGGAAAGGCAGGTAAAAGTGTAGGATTAGATGGTCTGAGTGATTTCTATGGGTTCTGGATGTCAAAGGTGTGCTCGCAAGCCACTTGTCCGCTGTCTCTAGGAATTACCTAATCTCGGGAAGGGGTAGTCCCTTCATGGGTGCCCAAGGCTCCAAGATGTCAAAGCACTACATAATGTAAAAAGTAAACATGATTAGTACAATCAGTGAAAATTATTTAATCTCTCTAAACCTTAGTTCCCTGAAAGTTATAAAAGTGAGGAAAACAATCCCCACATCTGCCTTAGTCCTGGTGATCAGATAATAAATGGTGTCTAGACAGGGCACTTTAACCACTCTACAACACCACTGTCCAAAATGCTACTACAGAATAGGACAGTTTTATTTCTGGGGTTGAAATGTTAGATCTGTGAAGGCTTAGGTGGAAGGGGGTACTTCAAATCACAACGTCTGGAGGGTAAGTATAAGGATCTTCTTCTTTCCCTGAGGACAAGCACAGCTGCGGGCTTATAGGCTGAGCTCATGACAATCATGGGTCCACTCCAGCCGTCCGCCATGGTCACATCTACAGGGCTCATCTGTGACACTGTGTGATCTTAATGTCCCTGGGCAGCAACTGGATTCTGTCATGAAATAAATCACCTTGCTGTTGATGAGTAGGAAAATGATGAGAAAGTGAATGGTTTACTCTCTCCCATGAATAGTGCAAAAATAAATATATTATAGATAAATAGTACAACAGATTCTTGGGTTAGTTTTGATATTTTTCAGGTCCTATTATTGTTGACCTTTCTATCTACATAGTTTAAAATCAGAGACTCTATTCCTAAACTGATAACTGACTACCAAAAATAAATAAATAAATAAATAAATAACACTAACACAGACACACAACCTGTGAGTTGCCTTTTGAATCAATAAGGTATTTGAATTACTCCAAGATATATTAATACACTGGTGAGTCTCTCTGTATGTGTAAGATGTGTCTGTATGAGATAGTTTATACATGTGGCTCTTATCAAAAATATTATGAAAAATGAGAGGTCTCCAATCAAATGTAAAAGTGGGACATTTTGAGAAGTTGTTTAGGAAACAGGTATAAAAAAGCTCTGAGCCAGTTGTGAGGAGCCTTTAGCCATTTGCCCATGTCACTGTCATCATTTATAAAGTGGCACCACAGATGTTATTCAGGTGATACATACCCTAAAAGTTCCGACTTCACCACTTCATAATCTGTGCATGCACCAAAATTGCCCTTGTACTCCATAAAATTATACAAATTTTTAAAAGTTTTCCTGATTAAAAAATAGAATGGGGGTAATTATACCTCATCTTTTGAGAAACTGCTGTGAAGATAAAATGTGAAAACAAAAGAATGCTGGTCATGTCTGTCATCACAGCACTTTGGGAGGTCTAGTGGGGAGGATTATTTGAGGTCAAGAGTTCAAGACAAGCCTGAGTAATAAAGGGAGACGTCATCTCTTTTTTTACAAAAAATAAATAGAAAGAATCAGTCAGGTATGGTAGAATATGCCTGTAGTCCCAACTACTTGAAAGGCTAAAGCAAAAAGATCATTTGAACCCAGAAGTTTGAGGTTGCAATGAAGTATGATCATTCCAACCTGGGTATGACAGAGGAAAACTCTGTCTCATAAATAAATAAATAAATATTTGATAGTATATTTTTTAGAAAAAGAAAAAATAAATAAAAAGAAAGGCCAAAGGGGGAAAAATTTCTATAAAAGTATGTAATAATAAAATTTACATTATTATTATCTTAAGTATTATATGTGACCAATAAACTAAATTATAACCTAATTAGCAACTTATGAAGACTAACACCATTTTGAAATTATCTTCCTTCTACCAGAAAATTAATCATTTAGTTACAAGCTACAATGTGTGCTGCTTTTATGGGTTTAATTTCATTCAACAGTTTACTATTTGACATTTCAGAAATATTTCTATACAGCATGCATTCCTTAAGCAGCCACAAGACTTTATGATAGAGAAATGACAGAAAAGAATTGAATATAATCACTGTGTTCAGGTTAGTGATGGATCAGTCCTGGAAGGTAGAACACTGCACACATGCATAACTAAAATACAGGCTGGGTGAAATATCTGGTCCAAAAATCCAAACCTAAAGACTCAGGCCATGGAGACACCTTTCTGACAGGATAGAGTGAGGGAAGCCCTAGGGGAGAAGGTCACCACTGAGCCAGGCCTTGGGAATTTATTGACCAATATATGAAGGCCAGGCATGGTGGCTCAAGCCTGTAATCCTAGGCTTTGGGAGGCTGGGAGGATGGCTTGAGTCCAGGAGCTTGAGATCAGCCTGAGCAAGAGCAAAAGTCCATCTCTACAAAAACCAGAAAAATTAGCCAGGCATGGTGTTGGGTGTCTGTAGTCCCTCCGGAGGCAGGGGCATCACTTCAGCCCAGGGGTTTGAGGTTGTAGTGAGCTTTTTTGGTACCACTACTCTCTAGCCAAGGCAACAGAGCAAGACTATGTCAACAACAGGGACAACAACAAAAAATCTATAACATGAACCTTCTGGGTGAAAGGCATTATAGAAATTGAGAGAGAATAAAATTTGCTTATAGTAAATAGCAATCAATCCAATTTTCAGAGGCCAGATAGTGTTTATGTACAGAAGTAAGTATAAGTCTTGACTGCAAAATATTATTTTAGCTAAATAAATAAGAATACAGGAACTTTTACATCTAAAGAGAACTAGGTTTCTCTAAAACATCCCATCTTGCCTTTCTTGAGCATAATTACATAATATCATCATGAAATTCCACTTAGCAGTGACTGACAAACCAATACTAGCTTTAGATGCAATTATTAATGTCCACTGAGTGGATCAACTGAATTGTTTCTGCTCCAAGGCATCTGAAAAATACAGATGTTGGTTTGTTTGAACTTCAGGCTACTTTCTAGCTCTGTGATGCCACATGTGCCCCTGGGTCCACTAAGATCAGAAATGAGACTAGGACTGTAGTTCTGCAACAGTGTAACCTGAATTGATTTATAACACTTTGAATTTGACCCTTAATTATCTCTCTTTTAAAAATATTTAGCTATGGCTGGGCATGGTGGCTCACGCCTATAATCTTAGCACTCTCAGAGGCTGAGTCTGGTGGATTACTTGAGCTCAGGAGTTTGAGACCAACCTGAGCAAAAGTGAGACCCCCATCTCTACTAAAAATGAAAAACTGAGGCAAGAGGATCACTTAAGCCCTAACATTGGAGGTTGTTGTGACTTACGATGCCATGACATTCTACCTAGGGTGACAAAGTGAGACTCTATCTCAAAAAAAAAAAAAAAATTAGCTAAACATTGTTTCTTCTATACCCAAGCAGTATTCAAATAAATGAATTCCATTAGTCACCAATAGTGAGAAAGTATTGAACTCCACCCCACCACTAATACTAGAAAAATAGAAGATGCTTCCCCACCTTGCTAACTGGATTAGAAACTTCATCTTCACAGTAGACTAAGCATGCTGAGAACTCCTTCTTCTGAAGCATGAAGTGAACACAAGATTTCATAAAATGGGGGGTGTGTGTGTCTGTAAACCTTAACTAAAAGTTAGATAACACAGATTTTCATGCATTTTTAATTAAGTATTCTCAAATTTTTCATTTCTTTTAATTCTTTTTTTTTTTCTTTTGAGACAGACTCTCAATTTACTGCTCTCGGTAGAGTGCTGTGACGTCACAGCTCACAGCAACCTCCAACTCCAACTCCTGGGCTTAAGCGATTCTCTTGCCTCAGCCCACCAAGTAGCTGGGACTACAGGCACCTGTCACAATGCCCGGCTATTTTTGTTGTAGTAGTTGTTGTCGTTGTTGCAGTTTGGTCAGGGCCAGCTTCGAACCTGCCACCCTCGATATATGGGCCGGCACTCTACCCACAGGCACCGCCCCTCAAAAGTTTCAAATACCAAAGTCACCGGAATTGTGAGGGGAATAGCAAAAGGTGAATTTCTGAGGAGATAAGGTAGACCTTATGCTAATTTGACTGAAACATACATTGATTCATGGAATAGATACTTTTGCAGAACTAACAATCATATAAAAAGAACAGAAAAGCTGCCTTTTCTGCTCTTCACATTAATATATCAAATAAGAAGTTACTACAAATAAACCCCAGACTATAATTTTCAAAAGTTATCTTCCGTAACTTGAAACCTAATTCTAGAACTTTACCCTGGACAAAGGCAATTTTTATCAACTCATTCACAAATATTTTATGTAATTTATATTGCTGAAATGGACTATTAGGAAATAATTACTTCACTTTAAATTTACTTTATTGGAATTGGCTCGATAATTATTTATTATTTGGAAATGTTGGACTTTGACATCAATCATAAAACATTAAGATTACCCTTTGTAACATTAGTAATGTGTGTGGTAAGAGAACAAAGTGTGGTACAGAGGACCTGGGATGAACCTCTCTGAGGAAGGGAGGAAGAAATACAGACCAAAACTCTGAAGCTTATCCAAACACTTTTGGGACAAAATAGTATTAACTCACCCCAATCCCACTAACAGAAACCATTTGTGCAGTGACCACTTGAACATGGTTTTAATATGTGGTAAGCACTAAGATCACTTAACAATCACCTTCACTCATGGGGAAGAAAATCTGCCCAAAAAAGCACAGAGACTTTCCAGGATCACAAGTCAGTTACTAATTGAGCAGATTCTCTTGGATTCTTCCTGCTCCTTTCTCTACATCAACCTTCCCTTTTACACTTACATTTTGTCATTTTCACCCCTTGCATTCAATGCCTCAATGACTCAATAAGGTTCTTTCAATGTTTCCTCCAAACACCATCCTCAAAGAATGCTCTCAGCCCCCTTGTCTCCAAGCCTTTCCACTTATAGTTTCTGGTTCTGGAACCAATTCATGCCCATAGCCCACCTCCACCCAACTCCAGGTCTCCTCAATATCGTCCACATCACACTTTAGCAAGGGCTCTGAGCTTCCACTTACCTAGGTTATATACACCTTCTCTCTGTTCCCATTCCACCCTTTACTCTCCCATCGTAATATGTCAAACACTGCATTGTAATTGTCTGATTATTTGTCTGATGAATTCTTAAATATCGCATACCTCATTATTACCCCAGCATCCAGTGCAATACCTAAAACGTGAAACCTTCTCAGTCAAAAAAAAAAAAGTGTTTAAATGAATAAGAATATAAATTAATGAGCAAAATTCCCTAATATGAATGTATTAGAACAGTAGATTTAGACAAAATACTACACTCATCTAGGGAACCTGCCAATACACAATGTATAATGTATAGTATTATTCTTCCTGATGCAGAACAGTTTGGCAGCTATTAAAAGTTAATAAGTAACACCAATAGGCACAAGGAACAAAAGAAAGAAGCAGACATTTGAAGTGGAATAGCATGATGATCCTCATGTAGCCATTCACAATTAGAAGAGGGTTGATCTCCTACCTTCCCTTGCCTTCTTTAAAAGACATAAAGTTATATAAAGTAATTTTTATGACAATGTACTTTTGGTTTTGTAACATGTATAGATATAAGAATAGCATGAAGCAAAATGGGGGGAAGAAACAGAGCTATGTAATAGCAACATTTCTGTAGCTCACTGAAATTAACTTAGTATAAATCTGAAACTGATTCTTATAAAGTGTATGTGATGAGCCCTAGCGCAACCACTAAAGCAATAACTCAAAAGATATAATAAGAAAAATTATTAAAGAAATTAAAATGCTACATGAGAAAATACTTAATGAAAAAGAAATCATTAGAGGAAGAAAAGAAGCAAAAATGATACAAGACACATAAAAAACAAGTGGACCAAGTCAGACACAGAAAGACAAATACTGCATGATCTTATTTATCTGTGGCATCTAAAATAGTCCAACACAAAAGCAGACAGTAAAACGGTGGTTGCCAGGGGGGCTGTGGGTGGGGAAGGACAAATGGGGAAGGGTTGGTAAAGAGTACAAAGTTTTGGTTATGCAAAATAAATCAGATCGGGAGAGCTACTATACAACACAGGGTCCATAATTAACAATATTGTATTGTATACTTAAAACTTTGCTAATAGGGTAGATCTTCTGTAGAATTCTCTTACCACAAAAGGAAAAAAAGTGGGACAAAGAAGTTTTTGTCAGTGATGGATAAGTTTATGGCATTGACAGTGATGGTGGTTTAATGATTTTGTGAATGTATACTAATCGCCAAACACATCAAGTCATACATGTTATATATGTACAATTTTTTGTATGTCAGTCATACATCAATATAAAAGGTTTTTTGTTTGTTTGTTCATTTGTTTTTTGTTTTCTTTTCTTTTTTTTTTTTTTGAGACAGAGTCTCACTCTGTCACCCTGGGTACAGTGCACTGGCATCCTACCTCACGGCAATCTCAAACTCTTGGGTTCAAGCAATCCCTTGCTTCAGCTTCCCAAGTAGCTGGAACTACAGGCAGGCATCCCAATGCCTGGCTAGTTTTTCTATTATTAGTAGAGATGGGGTCTTGCTCTTGCTCACACTGGTCTTGAACTCCTGAGCTTAAGCAATCTACCTGCCACAACCTCCCAGACTGTTAGGAATACAGCCATGAGCCACCACACCCAACCAAAACACATTCTTTAAAGAGAAAGAAAAAATTATTAATGTAAAACTTCCTGACTTGGATTAGGCAATACGTGTAACACTAAAAACATGGACAACAAAAGAAAATTAGATAAATTGTATTTCATCACAATCAAAAATTTTCATACTTCAGAAAATATCAAGAAAGCAGAACTCATAGAATGAAAACAAAAATTTGCCAACTATATATTTGATAAAATATGTGTAGCTAGAATAAAGAACTCTTACAGTTCAATAAATAACCTTTTCAAAAATGGGCAAATGATCGAATAGACATTTCTCCAAAATAATATATACATGTGGCCAATATGCAGATAAAACAATGCTTGACATAATTAGTTGTCTGAATGTTTGTGGCCCCCCTAAAAAATCATATTTTGAAACCTGGAAATTAACCTTTATAAATTTAAAAGAATCAAAATCATATAGAATTTGTGATCTGACCACAATGGAATTGACCTAGAAATCAATAATTGAAATATCTTTAAACACTTAGAAGCTAAACAATACACTTTTAAATAACGTATGTGCCAGATAAGTAGAATCAAAAGAAAATTTTTAAAAATGCACTGAACTAATAAAAATATGTGTCAGCATCTATATCACACAGTTACAGCTGTACTGAATCAGATATTTATTCCACTGAAGACCTACATTAGAAAAGAAAAAAGTTGTATATCAATAATCTGAGGTCATATTACATGACTGCAGAAGTAGAAGAGCAAAATAAGCCCAAAACAAAAAGATGGAAGGAAATTTTAAAAATGAGAGCAGAAATTAATGAAATGGAAGAGAGAAAAACAGTAGAGAAAAATCGATATATCAAAGGACAGCTTCTTTGAAAAGAACAACAAAATGAATAAACCTCTAGAAAAACTGAAAAAGAAAAAGAAAAAGAGAAGACACAGATTACCAACTTAGGTAAAATGGACTGATTTCTCAAAAACCACAAACCACAACTCACCAAATATGAAATATCTGTATAACCCTATAACTATTAAAGTAATTTAAAGCATAATTTAAAACATCTCAAAAAAGAAGGCTGTGGACCTAAATGATTTCACTGAAGATTCCACCAAACATTTAAAGAATTAATACCAATTCTATCTCTTTAGGAAATACTTCCTAGTTTACTTTATAAAATTAGTATTAATTACTGTGACACCAAAACTCCAAGAGGGCAAAAAAAAAAGAAAAATGACTTTAATAACTCTCAGAAATGAAAAAGTAAAAACTTTTAATGAAACATTAGCAGAGTGAACCTAGTAACATATGAAAGGAATTATACAAGAGGTATGACTTTGTTTTTCAAGTATGTAGGGCTAGTTCAACATTTGAAAATTAATCAATACAGTTTGATCGATGAAAATATTTTAGATTGTATATGAAGTCAGCACATTGTGCCCCATGATTGCACTAATGTACACAATTATTATTTAATAAAATTTTTAAAAGGAAGGGAAAGTTAATCAATACAATCTACCATATTCATAGGCAAAATGAAGAAGAAAAATCATACAATTAATCCATTTGACACAGAAAAAGCATTTACTAGTCTTTTCCTTTTTCTCTAGCTAAAGTCTGCCCACTAGTGTTGTCTCTCATTGGAAACATATTTCTTTGTGTCCATTTTTCATCAAGATCCTTGAGTCTTGCTCACAACTCTCAGTCCATATGCACCCATTTTCTCAGCTCCAAATCCCACATGGTAGGCTCCCTTACGCAAATTAGCTTGATTTCCTCTGAGTAACCATCTCAGCACACAGAGGAGTGAGGCACTCTTGGTAAAGTACTAGAGAAAACTATCTAGTACCCTCTTAGTCCCTCCACAATGAGATTTCCATTCAGAAACACAAAGAATTACTCAGGTTCTGAGGCAAAGATTATTATCTCTGCATTTGAAAAACAACCAAAAAGAAACAATTTTATTAGAAATGTTTAACTTAAGCCCAAATTTAAAACTCAACAGACTGGATACTGAGAGGGAATCTTCTTGATGACGAAGTGGAAAATAATTTGCTTAATTTCACCATTTATGCTCTTTGGTTGAGCTAAGCCAATTTCACATTACACTCTGGAACCTGCCTCAAAGAGCCTGAGTTTACTGGAAACCTTAAAGAATCTGGTCTAAGAATCACTTGATTGTACAGAAAGCTCAGAACTGAGCCTTTTGACCTACTAGTAACCCATGTCCACTTGAACTTTCCACAGTGAAAGTTGTGCCCCAAATCCTTTCTCAATAAATTCATCTGTCATGAAGGAAATCAGCATGGGTACTACAGGCAAAGTAGGTACAATAGTCTCCTTTGTATCACATCTTCTTTGTGTCAATTTGGTGTTTGTCTCTTTAGCAACACCTCATCTCCAAACCAGGCTCTGGACTGCTTAGAGAGGAGAGGCTATCTCAATCTTAGCACTTCTCCCCCCTTCTCCCCTCTCTCCCTTTTCTTATTCCCTTTATCTACTTTGATTTTCCTCAGTTTTCTTATGTCTCCAATAAGTAAGGTCAAAACCTTATGTCAGACTTTCCAGGGTCAGAGACATATCTCCTTCTTCTAGGATCTCACAGAGACTAAGAGTTAAGTATGAAAGAATGTGCAAGGATAGCAAAACAGAGATGGATAGGCTCCTCAAGGAAAAACTTCCAACCCAGTTTGGCTTTCTAGAGAAGGTGAGACCCAAGAATAAAGTGATCGAAGAAGAAAGAATTCACCAGGTAAAGTAGAAAGGGTGTGCAACACAAGGAGAAATATAGACAAAGAAAAATATAGAAAAAAAAAAGCTTTTCCCATATGAAAAGCTCCAGAATAAGTTTTGTGGATGAAGAATAAAGTCTAAAGCAGAAAGTGACAGGAAATTAGGTAAGAGAGACTGACAGGAAGGGGATCATGATGTCAGTGGATCTTGTTAAATACCTGGTAACATCATTTTTAAATAGGAGAGTAGCATGATCAGGATTATATTGCAGATGGCAATGATCTAGAGGGTGGATCTGAACGTGATGAAATCAGGTCAGAAGTAAAGCAGAAAGCTTCCTCAATAGTACAGACAAAGGCAATGAGGGCCTCGTTGACACAGTATTAGCAGGTATAAGGAAGAGGAGACTGATTATAGATCTTATAGACAGTGAGGGAGAGAAAAAGGTAAGGTTGCTTCCCAGGTTCCTGTCTTGAATGAGTGAACAGATTGCATAGCTGCCAGTTGGAACAGAGAAACAGAAGGAGGAGCAGATCGTGTGTCGCATCCACTGGAAGGTGGAGGGAAGTGCAGAGGGGAGAAAGAAATGGTGACATGTTCCCATTTTAACATGTTGAGTTTGAGACACCTGTGGGACATTCAAATACCAAATGAATACAACAAGCCTAAAGCACAGAAGTAAATCTGTCCCTTAGTTATAGATTGTGAAAGTATCTACATAAAGGCAGTGATTGAATCTATAGAAATAGATAAGGTCAGATAGGAAGAGAATTTATGGGGAACGGTAGTGGGCTGAAATCAGAGCCCCTAAAGAACCTTACTGCCATCAATTTCTCCAACTTTCATTTGCCATTGACCACGGTTTGCCACTGTCACCACTAGGTGGTTTTCATTCCTTGCTTCCTACCCCACTCCTCCACCTCAAAACTGATTCTCTTCCTTACCTAGGAACACAAGTAATTGCCACATTGTAATGCCATTCTTACCACGAAACAGCCTCGGGGAAGCAGAAAGATCCCAAATTAACAACTTCATGTTACATCTCAAGGAACTAGAAAATAAAGAAAAAAACCAAACCCAAAACCAGCAGAAGAAAAGAAATAAGAAAGCTCAGAGTAGAACTAAACAAAATAGAAACAAACAAACACAAAATATAAAAGATCAACAAACCAAAGGTTAGTTCTTTGAAAAAATAAAATCAATAGACTGATATCTAGACTAACCAGAAAATAAGAATTAAGAACTCAAATAAGCTTAAATAGAAATGAAAAAAGAGACATTACAACTGATACCACAGAAATACAATACATCATGCATGACTACCATGAAAACTTCTATCCATACAAAGTAGAAAATGTAGAGGAAATGGATAAATTCCTAGAAATACACAACCTCCCAAGGCTGAATCAGGAAAAAATAAAAATCCTAAACAGACCAACAAGAAGCAGTAAGATTGAAACAGTAATAAAAATAATCTCCCAATGAAACAAAGCCTTGGACCAGATAGATTCACAAACAAATTCTATCAGACCTACAAAGAAGAATTTGTACCTATTCTGCTGAAACTATTCTATAACATTAAGAAGGAAAGAATCCTCCCTAACTCATTTTACAAAATCACTTTGATACCAAGCAGAAAATGACACAACAGAAAAAGAAAACCCCAGACTAATACCCTCTATGAACACAGACACAAAAATCCTCAATAAAATATGTAGCAGTAGCAAACTGAATTCAACAGCTAAAAGATAATTGACTGTGATCAAGTCAATCAAGTCAAGATCCCAGGGATGAAAAAAATGTTTCTATATATGTAAATCGATAAATGTGGTTCACTATATAAAAAGTAAAAACAAAGACTATGATTATCTCAGTAGTTGCAGGAAAAGCACTTGACAAAATCCAATAGTCCTTCATGATAAAAAATCTTCAACAATCTAGGCATATATACTTCAAAATTATAAAAGCTATAGCCAATACCATACCTAATGGAAAAAAGTTGAAAGCATTTTCACTTAGAAGTGGAAAAAGACAAGGTTACCCCCTGTCATGACCTCTGTTCAACATAGTGCTGGAAGCCCCAGCCCCCGCAATCAGGCAAGAGAAAGAAATAAAGGATATCCAAATTGGAAAAAAAGGTAGTCAAACTTTTGGCAACATGCAGTCTTATATCTAGAAAATCCTAAAGACTCCACTAAAAGACTCCTAAAATTGATAAATAAATTCTGTAAAATCTCAGATTAAAAATCAACATACACGCTCGGCGCCTGTGGCTCAACGGGCTAAGGCGCCAGCCATGTACACCTGAGCTGGCAGGTTCGAATCCAGCCCCAGGGCCCGCCAAACAACAATGACGGCTGCAACCAAAAAATGGCTGGGCGTTGTGGCGGGCGCCTATAGTCCCAGCTACTTGGGAGGCGGAGGCAAGAGACTTGCTTGAGCCCAGGAATTGGAGGTTGCTGTGAGCTGTGATGCCACAGCACTCTACCCAGGGTGACAGCTTGAGGCTCTGTCTCAAAAAAAAAAAATCAACATACACAACTCAGCA
>CAUYON010197809.1:0-19844 GCA_963573935.1 Arctocebus calabarensis
GGTCAAGGAATCTGATTGTTCTTTCCATGGAAAAGATACAAACTCTGCCAGCTACTCGGGAGGCTGAGGCAAGAGAATCGCTTAAGCCCAAGAGCTGGAGGTTGCTGTGGGCAGTGTGACGCCACGGCACTCTACCCAGGGCGATAAAGTGAGACTCTGTCTCTACAAAAAAAAAAAAAAAAAAAAAAAGATACAAACTCTGTTAGTGAAGCATTTTGGGATGGTGGAGCAGTGAAAAGGCAAATCACTCTGTATGTTCTTTTCCATCTGACACATTTACATTGGTCGGGTATGCTGGGAGATGCCCATTGGGTGCCTTCTGTCAGGAATTAGAGGCTAGAGGCAAGAGGCCTTGGAGCCTGAGTCCAGGTTCTCTGATCTTCCAGAGAGTCCCCATTCTTTATATAAGTGTAACAGAATAGAGTTTAGGCAGAATATTAGGAAGTTTCAGAGTAATAATAATTGCTAGTATTATTGAATGCTTACTCTGTTCTGGGTAGTGTTCTAAGTGCTTACATGTATTATCTCATTTAACCCTGCCATCAACCCTATGATGCAGCAGTATGAGTATTTGCATTTTATAGGGATATAACTAAGACACACCGAGAGAGGCTAAATGACTTGCTTAAGGTCATACTATGACCAGTGGCTGAGCTGGAGTCAAGTTTGTTTTTATTTTCAAGAATTGAACCAAATGTAGTCCCTATTTATCAAGTACTTGCTTGGTACTGGGATGGGAGCAGCACAGGTGGGGGAGGGTCTGGGGTGGCCGCAGCAGCTATCAGGCTCTGGGCTCTTGATGTACTTTCCCACAAAGTGGTAGATGTCTCTAAAGACATGGAAAGGAATAGAGAATGTCCTATTTATATTCAAACTGAAAGACATTTTCATTGTCATTGGGTTGTATCAAATTCTTAATTTTCCATTTTTATATACAGGGTGGCCATAAAGTTTAGCCAAATCCATAATATAGAAGGAAAAAAGATGAGTAGTTTCCAGGAGCTGGGGTGGGGGTGGGATCCTGAGGGAAATGAGAAGTGACTGCTAATAGGTATGGGATTTCCTACCTATTAGGAAATGTTCTAGAATTAGATAGTGATGATGGCTGTACAGTTTTGCAAATATACAAAAAAACCACTGAATTGTAGTTATTACTATGTGTGAATTATATTTGAATAAAAACAGACAAAAGGCAGAATGACAATTAAAAAAGACAACACAGAGTCTACCCTATCAAGTCTCAGATCAGAAAGTATCTTAGGAAGCTGAGAGAGGATCCAGCCTGTAGTTAAGCCGGGGCTCCCCCATTATCTTGGTGTGACCTCGAGCAAGCCCTTTCACCTCCCTGAGTCTCAGTCTCCCCATTTTTTAATGGCATTGCTGTGAGAAAAAATATTCCCAATGAGCTTTTGAAAATTGTGAAATGCTTCTTTTAAAATGCACTCACTAATTACAAGCAAGGTATAGTGCTTGAGGGTTAAGCAGAGAGCCCAGAACAGTGTTTTTCAACCTTTTTTTTTTTTTTTAATCTCACGGCATACTTGAATGTATAGTTAAACTTCCACAGCACACGTAAATTATGTTGATCAAAAGAAAGAGTAACAAAAAAAGCATGTACTTACTGTGCTTTGAATTTCTTTTGAAAATAATTTAATTAATGATCTTTAAAATTTTTCGTGGCACACCTAAGATCCTCTCACGGCACACTAGTTGAAAATCACTGGCATAGAAGGTTTGATGAAAGTCAGCCTTCCACCATCGTCACCATTATTGCAAATTTGAAGATGCAGGCAGCACCCTCATGTGTGCAGAAAGATTGCCCATTTCGGAGTAGAAACTGTTCATCTGCTTGTTCTTGTTCCTCTGTGAGTTTCCCAGGTCTCCTCTGTTTGGGTTCTATATCTTAACAGCTTTTAAATCGCAAATAATGTGTTTCTGTCTGCCATAGTTAATAGGGCTGCTAGTGGTCTTTTTGAAAGAGACACAATTACAAATCCTTTGGAATCTTAAACCATAAACATTGCATTCTACTCAGCGGAGTTCCTCCTTAACTGTTCCAAAGAAATGAATTTATTGCACACCAGACTTCCTCTGCCCTTGCAAACGAGTACTGCGTACTGTTTCTGTCCCTCATAGGCATCCACATAACGGATTCAATGTCTGTTTTTCTTAGTACTGGGGCCATGTTGAGAACCTTTATCAAGACAAGTTCATAAAAATAAGAAACTTTATTTAACCATATACAGAATTATCTCCTCCATTATTAAAATATTCACCTTTTCCATTTGTCTGGTACTGAAAAACCCAAGTCCCAAGGGGTCATGGTCAAGTAGTGTTCAAGCAGGGGCAGAGGCCACGGGGTCCACTCTCTGGTCACGCTCGCTCTTCTGCCTGTTCCTCAATCCCAGGGAAATCCAGGCTGGACTTCCCAGTGCTCGAGGGGCTCCGGCAGCTCTAGGGCCGCCTCATCTCATTGTCACAGTGTAACAATGCCAGGAAGAGTCTGCTGTCTTTACAGGCTTGTTTGGGGTGGAGAGCCTCGTGTCTTTAATTACTAGAATGTTTGTTTTCTCTTTTTCCTTTAAATTCATTTTGTTTGCTTATTTTAATTCAAAACCACTCCTTCCCGCGAGTGAAAGCATCCAAACCCTCGGGGAACAAAACCAGTGTGAACAGCCTGCTGTGGATCCAACAAAATACTCCATGGCAGGAAGGTGCTTTTGGCTGCTGGTCTCCTTTTAGGGCTCCTGGTTGTGTAGGGAGGTCATCAGAGTCGGTTCTTGGGCTGCATTTACGGGAAAATACTGGCTGAGTCTGGCGGTGGGAGAGCGCTGGGGTGGAGGATTTCAGCCAGCGAGGAGCAGCGAGCTAATGAATATGAAAAGGCTTCGGGCGGGAGACTGTAATTCCGGTCGGATTCCCTTCTCTGTAGCTAGCGAAGGATGGGGCTGGGGGCTTCATCTTCAAAGGGGACACATTCCCACTTTTCAGCTAGAGAAAACGCGTGCAATCTTGGTTTTCAGCAGTGTCTGTTTATCCGTTAAAGATCTCTGAATTTTGGAGTCTGTGACTGAACCCGCTTCCACCTCCCCCAGCCCCCCATGTCAGCCCCCCACCCACCCCTAGGCAGGAGGGTGGCTGCGTCCAGACGATGGCGCTCCCAGCCAGGGTAACCCCTCTCCCCTTTCCCCCACTCTCCCCACTGCGGCACGAAGGCTGACCTGGGAGGTTTCTAGGCATTTGATGAGATTTTGGGAGGCTTCTTGACCGGCCCTGTAACTTTTAGTTGTAAGCAGAAATTCACTCCCGAGAGCAACGTTGATAACGGAGTCTGAATTGCACCCCTTTAGTTTAGCCCAAACGTTCGGATTTCCTGTGGTCCGTGCGCTGTGAGAGCCTGGGCGCGCTATAGGGAACCCGGGTGCCTGCGGAGGGAAATACTCTTGGTGAAAGGTGGTCTCAAAATGAGACCCTCCGCTGGGGATGAGAACGGAGAAAGACCGAGATAAATTCCGACTAGGACGGGGAGGAGGTGGCCGCGGGTCGGCCAGCGGCTTCTCGGCTTTGCAGCCCGCCCGGCACCTCGGCGCCCTTCCCGCCGCTGCGGTGCAGCTCCCCTAGCCTGCCTGACTGTCCTGCACCACCCAGTAGAGAGTGCAGAGCACCCTAAGAGGGGAAAGGAGCCAGAGCCGTTCACCCCGAGGTTTTTCCAGAAACGGTAGCCCAAGGGAAGGGCTTTCTTGCCCGGTTTGCTTTTCCCCAAAGCATCCCCTTAGCTCCCGTCACCTAGGTTCCCGCAGCTGGGAAGATTCCGATCTTGTTCGCCCCAAAACTGAGGACCTAGCGGAAATCGGCTGCCTCTCCTAGCTCCCGGGCTGTAGATCTGCTCCCCGATCCCAGAGTCGGCCTTAGGGTACATCTCTTTAAGACGCGGACCGGACTGAGTGGTTACTTGCCGCTGCCGCTAAGGCAAGCCAAGCGGCTCCAGGTGGGCCGGGAGCCGGGAAGATGAGAGTGGGGATAAATTCTCTAGAAATCAGAACGAAAATTTGGGGTGGGAGCCCCCAAGCAGTAGTCTCCTCTTCCCCGCTGCTCACAGAAGGAAAAAACGCGGGGCATGGGATGCGCCTCTCAAGGAGACTGCAGGAGCGATGATCTAGGTTTCGAGGGGTCACTGGCTGTCCCCTACACCCTGCTAGGGACTGCGAACTGGCTTGGGTTGACACTGGACTCCAAGAAAGACCCCATGCTCCTGTTCTGCAATCTACATCTCTTTTCGGGTGCTTACACTGGAACCAGGAGGGAGAACTACTTGCTAGAAACCGAAGAGCAGCGGCTGGTGGGGAGAGGGAGGTGGATTCCGAGCTAGTGACGTTGCAAAGTACCTGGGGTATGGGAGGGGCGGGTTGGAGAGAGGGGATGCACATACAAGGCAGTCGGAAGCTACAGTAGATCACTATTAGGATTTGTCCGCGAAGAGATGGTAACCAAAGCGGGGGGTGGTTGGAGAGATCTGATTGGTCAGGGGGAGGGGTTTGGGGCGTGGCTAGCCACCTCTCGAGGCTTTAAAAGCTCAACGGGAGGGGGCGGGCCGCTGTCATTTGCTCTCTGGCTCTCGGAGAGGAAGGCACGCTTTTCTGGAGCTCCGGGTTTCGGAGCAGGTGTTCACTGTTTGGACTTGCGCGGTGATTCTGAGCCTGCGGGGGGATCTTAACGGTCTCCGGCAGCAACATGGAGCCTACCCTGGTGGCTCCCACCCCATCTAGCTGTATCGGCTGTAAGGGGCCCCAGTCAGATTACCCACCAGCTCTAATCACCTTTATGTTCTGCGCAATGGTTGTTACTGTTGTCGTTGACCTGATCGGCAACTTCATGGTCATCCTGGCTGTGTCGAAGAACAAGAAGCTCCGAAACCCTGGTAAGCCACCCTTTCTCCTCCCTACCCAATGTGCAGCGACTTGCAACCCCTAGGGTAGTAGTTTGGGTGTCCCGGAATAGGGAACCCAGGGGCAGTGTTCTCACTTTGAACGTCCCAGCCTCCAAATACCCCGAGAGCCTGGTAGGGGGTGATATTCCTCCGGGACCCTGAAATTTGGAGCTTCTTAAGGCTAAGGGAGCTTAGAGTTAGCTCTGAGCATCGAAGGGGAAAGCCTGGGTTATCGCGGTGAGCGGCAGCTCGCTGATTTCTGTCCGACCGGGAGCCCGATGTGGAGGGATCCGGCACCCACCGCAAAGTCTGGCGGCCGCCTGGGGTCAGCGAGCCGAGCCGGACGCTGCAGGGGTGGCGGTGCCAAGGCAGCTCTGACCGAACTGATGCGGAGAGATCAGCCTGGTTGCCGCCGGCTCCGTAAAAGTTAAGTTCGCGTTGGCCGCGGCAGCGCTTACCGGAGCGCAAGGAAGCGGCGGTGTCTTACCCGGGCAAGACACAGCTCGCCGCGGACCTAGGGCTCCAGGGCTGTCCCCGGCAGCTCCCGGGTAGCTCCCCGGAGGCAGAGCGCAGACCCTCCGCGCCCGAGTGTGGAGCGGAGAGGTCTGAGCACGCCGGAGCCGAGCTCCGTCCGCTCGTCCCAGGGCGCGCGGCGGAGGGAGGCGAGCTGCCGGCCTGGCGCCGCGGGAGGTGGCAGCGACAGCGGCTGCAGCAGCGGAGATCCCGAGGTCCGTAAGCCGGGCACTGGGGGTCGCAGGGTGGGGGAGAGGTTCGCGATCTTGGCATCTCAGAGGCGGGGGATATATTAGGCAGCGAAACCGCGTAGGGATGGCGAGAGGGTGGCAGGAGAGCTCAAAGGGGCGGTGGGGGGGGTCTCAGAGAGACTGCAAAGCGCTGGGGTCTGGGAGCCGCGAGTCGGACAACTCCAGCTGCTAGCCGGTGCGGAGCGGAGGCGGCCAGCGGAGAGCGAAGCTTGTAGCCGGAGAGGATATGGGCGCCGCGACCTGTGGCAGAGAAGGGGCCGCAGCCGCTGCTAAGCCGCTAGCGGGATTTGCAGGTTGGGCGGGAGAGGGCTCTGGAGGGATGGGGAAGGGGAAAAGCGGCCAAACGACCGCGCTCTGGCCGCGGGAGGGTGGCGGCGGCGCCTCGGGGTCTCCGCCACAGGCTTCACGCTGGCTGGGGCTGGGGCTGGGGCTGGGGCTGCGGGACTAGGGGCTTCCGAGAGATTCTGAGACCGACTGGCCCCGCGCGGGGCAGGGGTGTGGAGATTTACTCTGCTTGGACTAGGAGTCCCGAAAATCGCACATTTCAAAACGCACTCCCGGGCACACAGTCATTAAAAGTTTTCTTCCAAAGTCCGGTGGGTGTGTCCGATTTCTTCTTCGTACTCCGGAGACTAGGGGCCACGAACTTGGATCTCACCTTCACCACGCAGTCCTGTGAGGTGCCGACCCACGGAGCCCCGGGGGTCCACCAGCGAAGCCCATTTTCCTTATCTTTCTCATTTCCTTTCTTTTTCTTCTTCTCCTTCCTTCATTCTGTAATCCAAATAAAAGTTTTTCACGGTTGTGGTTTTGTTTTTAAGACTGCGCGCGCGCTCTTTTTTCTTTTGTCTGTCTGTCTGTCTTTTCTTCCCTGAATTCATTACTTTGAGGGAAAATCTTAGAAAGACCCTCTAGGGTAGGAAGCGCTGAGGCCGGTCTTGGCAGCGCTGGCGGAAGGAGGCAGAAGGAGCCGTACCTTTTTCCCTTTTAAAAGGTGCTGATTTTCTCCTAGTCCAACATTTAAGTGCAACTATTTTGCCAAACCAATGCTAATTAGTAACTAGGTGTTTCCAAAAAAGGAGGGCTCTGCGCCTGCACTTGGCCTCTTTCTTCTCCTTTTTGTGAAAGCTTTTACAAAAATGTTCCTATAGCTGCCATACAGGACAGGGGTGGAGGGATACCCTCACTTTCCTGTTTAGCCGGCGGGCTGCAGTAAAGCTCATGGCTGCAGCCAAGAGCCGGGTGCAGGGTGCTGACCTTGCCAGCGCAAGGCTCTGTTCGTGGACAGGGCACGGAACAGGTACTTCTGCTAATCCCTGAGGGAAGTTTCCTTTTTTTCTTTCTTTCTTTTCCTGCTTACTGCTTCTTTGCTTCCAGACTAAATTTTTCAGGGTTTCTCCTCAGTTGTTACTCTCACGTTACCTTGGAAATGGTAAGAATTTGAGGAGACTAGGTCGGAGGTTACTGCCTGATCTCCTAGATAACTCTCTGATCTCAATGCAAACAACTGTGTAGGAAAATGTTCCCTAGTGCACTTTTCCAGGATGTTCTCCGTACATATGTGTTTGTTATAAAAACAATGCTAGGCTAGAGATGGAAGATGGCTAATTTATCTTGTTTCTTTTTTAATTAGGTTGAGGCTTCCTGACACCGCTTCAGTCTCTGCTTTTATCCCATACTCCCCAGCCTGCTTGCTAAGGACAACTCCATCTAGCTCACCTCTGTTCCCGTCTCCCTTCTCCCTCCTCCCTTGCAAAAGTTTGCATTTTCTTTTTCTTCTTGTCTGAGTGTGAAAGGCTCCTTATAGGGCTTTTGTGCTCACAGCTCTCTGTCTTACGTTTTCTTTTTTCTCAGAGCAGAGATGACATTGCTTGAAAGGAAAAAAGGTAGGAAAAGAATAGGTCTCCGAAACCTGGCTGTGTGTCAGAATCACCCAGGACCTGCTTGTAAATAAAAATAAAATGTGTTGTGGTCACTAATCTGGCCGTCTTTTCCTGCACCTTAAATTTGTACATTTCTGTACTTTAACCGTTATTCTTCTGTTTCTTTCCCCCTTGTCCCCCTCGTATGTTTTTCAGGTAACATCTTCGTGGTCAGCCTCTCTGCAGCAGATATGCTGGTGGCCGTCTACTCCTATCCTCTGATGCTACATGCCATGTCCGTTGGGGGTTGGGATCTGGGCCATTTCCAGTGCCAGATGGTCGGGTTCATCACAGGGCTCACTGTGGTTGGCTCCATCTTCAATATCATGGCAATCGCCATCAACCGTTACTGCTACATCTGCCACAGCCTCCAGTATGAGCGGATCTTCAGCGTGCGTAATACCTGCATCTACCTGGTGGTCACCTGGATCATGACCGTCCTGGCTGTCCTGCCCAACATGTACATTGGTGTCATTGAATACGATCCTCGCACCTACACCTGCGTCTTCAACTATCTGGACAACTCTGTCTTTGCTGTGACCATCGTCTGCATCCACTTCGTCCTCCCTCTCCTCATAGTGGGCTTCTGCTACATGAGGATCTGGATGAAAGTGCTGGCGGCCCGGGCCCCTGCTGGGCAGAATGCTGACAACCAACTGGCTGAGGTTCGCAATTTTCTAACTATGTTTGTGATCTTCCTCCTCTTTGCAGTGTGCTGGTGCCCTATCAACGTGCTCACTGTCTTGGTGGCTGTCGGACCGAAGGAGATGGCAAGCAAGATCCCCAACTGGCTTTATCTTGCAGCCTACTTCATAGCCTACTTCAATAGCTGCCTCAACGCTGTGATCTACGGGCTCCTCAATGAGAATTTCCGACGCGAATACTGGACCATCTTCCATGCTCTGCGGCACCCTATTCTGTTCGTCTCTGGCCTCATCACTGATATTCGTGAGACAAGGGAGGCCCGTGCCCTGGCCCGCGCCCGTGCCCGTGCCCGCGACCTCGCCCGTGAACAAGCTCGAGAACAAGATCGTGCCAGTGCCCATCCTGTGGAGGAAATCCCCATGAATGTCCGGAATGTTCCACTTCCTGGCGATGCTGCAGCTGGCCTCCCCGAACCTGCCTCTGGCCTCCCCGAACCTGCGTCTGGCCACCCTGAACCTGTCTCTGATCACCCCAAGCCCCATTCCAGATCTGCCTACCGCAAGCCTGCCTCTAGCCACCATAAGTCTGCCTTTAGCCATTCCAAGCCTGCCTCTGGTCACCCCAAGTCTGGCACTGTCTACCCTAAGCCTGTGTCTGTTCACTTCAAGGCTGACTCTGTACATTTCAAGCCCGCCTCTGTCCATTTCAAAGTTGCTTCCAGCCACCCCAAGCCAGTCATTGGTCACCATGTCTCTGCTAGCAGCCACTCCAAGTCTGCCTTCCATTCTGCCACCAGCCATCGTAAACCCACCGCTGGCTACACCAAGCCTACTACTAGCCACCCTGAGCCCACCACTGCTGACTATCCCGAGCCTGCCGTCGCTGGTCACCCTGAGGCTGCCACCACCAGCTCCCCTGGACCTGCTGCTGCTGGCCACCCTGAGCTCTCCACCTCCTACTGCCCTGAGATCATTGCCACCGGCTACCCTGAGCCTGACATCACTGACCTCCCTGAGCCTGATGCCATGCTTGACCTTCCTGTCCCTACTACTATAGTCACCAGTGCTGCCAGTGATTACCGAGAGGTTGTGGTTATTGACTTGGACGTGGAAGGTGATTCAGATGAAATGGCTGTGTGAAAAAGGCTCTGGTGGGTGGCCAGGTTGCGGTCCCCTTTCCAGTTTGTTTTGCATATGTAATCCAAAGTAAGATACCTTAACTGCATTTACACGCAGAGCCATGCAGACACTGACTCACAGCTACACTCGCCTTTAGGCATACTCCTCCTTTACCAATGTACTCTAAAGAAGTGTGTGTGCTTGTGTGTGTGTGCGCGCACGCGTGCGCTTGCTAGTTTAGAGACCAAATTCCCTCGAGTTTGACATCTGTTATTCTGAGCCTTGCTTTTCTATGGTTGACTTTCAGACCTCAGTGAATCCTGAAGTTCTTGACTTTGATTTTCCCAGTGCTCCTTTGTCCCCTTTCGGCACTTCCTCTGCCTTGTTCCTGCTTTTCTCTCCCATTCCTGAGGGATGGGGGAGGAGTTGCATGCGCATGGTAAAGGTGTATTGTGGTCAAGTCAATGTGATTACACAGCTTTGTGCTTTCAAATGTGTAACTCTATATTGTACTTTCAATGGCAGTCAGAAAAGCAGTTGCAACCAAGTACAAGGACTTGCGAGTTTATGTTCTAAATTTCAGCACAACGTATGACTGATATCTGAAGAATGCAATTTGATAAGATCTTATTAAAATAAATTTTTATGCCAATGAGACCACATGGCGAAAGGAAAAGATATGGTCACACCAAATAATTTCTATTTTGTGAAAATCCAAACATTGGTGGTAACATTTACAGTCAAACATGGTTGCAAATTATGTTTTTAGCTTCTTTGTAAGTATTTACCTTTTTTAGTGTTTACCAGTCGTTTATTTAGTTCTAGAGAAACAAATGCATTCATAAACTAGTTTCTTTTCTTAAAACCCCAACTTATGGTTGCTAGGATCAATCAGTCAGGTTTCTAATATTGTAAGTCATCACTACTCTTTACCTCAGAGATTTTTTTAAACAGCCTGATTTTTTTTTTTTTACAGTTTTTACTTTAATTTTCATTTAAGAGGGAGTTTGATGTAGTAATTGACAGCCAGAAGTGAATGTAGTACTGCTGTGGCGATTGTTAGTGAGTGTTCCTCCAAATGCCTTGTTCCTCGCACCTCCTGGCAGGGGTGGGGGGAAGGAAGAGATGCCGACACCAGCCAATCTCCCTACACTTGGCTGAAGTTCAGTGATATGCCTTAAGTCGTAATGTCTCGTATCAGCACACTTGACAGCCCAGGGAATGACTTTGCTCTAGAATTCAAGGAAAAAAACCTGCTGTTCAATAAAAATTTCAATTGTTGATTCAAGTTGACACTTTAAACAAAGTTTACAGCTTGTAAGGATAAATGGAAATGTATTATACTGCCTTAATTCTATTCTGTATTCATGGTAGCAATTAAATAAAAGCAATTTTTTTGTGGCTTTAGTGTGGGATTTATAGATAAATTCATTTCTTCCACCAGAGTTACTTGTGGTGAGGGTGTAGAGGCTGAGGGGCCGAAAAGCATTAACCTTGGGGGATCCGAAGATTCAGGTGCAACTTCCGTTAATCTGTGAGCTTGCTGAATCCCAGGGCAAATTCCTTGACCCTTCTCACATCAATTTCTTTACTTAGCAAACCGAGAGAGGCCAGGTGGGGGTGGGGAGGAGGCCCACTGGGCTTGCTGTGTTCTCACTAGTGGGGTAACATTGAATGACTGACCTGCTCTGGGACTTCTGGATTGTGCCTGCCATGGCTTCTGAAAATAGGACCCTCTTTACCCGCCCCCCCCCAAGGAGTCAAACCAGGTCTCAATAATGTCACACCCTGAGGCTGCTAGAACCAAGGAACAGAACTCAAGAAGCAGTGGGGAGGAGGGACAGGTAGGGGAGCCCGAGGGTAAGTGGTCTGGGTGCCGGGACTCCAGCTACTGGACAAGTCTCCCGATCTTAGGAATATGTCAATAGACTCTCTGACAACATGGAAATGCTTAAAATACACTGCTCAGTAAAAATCAAGATGATTCAAAATAATACACTGCAGGACATCAATTTTCAACTAATATGCACACTTCACATATACGTATGAATATAGACACCGGGTTACACACAAATAGTTGTTCTCTCCAGCCTTTGCCAGCCTGTGAGTATGGACTGAGGTCATCTTAACTCAATGCCTGAGTCCCTTTGAATCCCTCCAGCATGACTGCTGGACATCAGACTAGCTGTACCCCTAAGCGGAATTTCTGTAGGGGATTCCTAAATACCTGCAAAGGGGGCTTACTCCTGTGCTTACAAACTGGTCGATGGTCCAGGCTCCTCCTCTGCACCCACACCCCAGGAGTTGCTTTGGGTGAGATTGCAAGTGTCCAAACCAACAGGTGCTGTGTCCCAATGCTCCAAACTGCCATTTTCCAGAGGCTTCCAGGGTGCAGGGTTTTGAAAGGAAATGGGAAAGGCAAGAAAAGTATCTGCCCTTATTACAATGTTGTTCCATACTTTGTCCCCAGTGCCCGAAGTTACACCAAGTCTCTTGAAAGTAGCTGCCTCTGCCACTTCTGCTCATTTCCCGGGAGCTGTCTTCAAAGTTGCCCACCACGCTGCGTCCAGGAGCACCCACGCAGGAGTAAGCAGCAAGTCCAGCCTGGCGCCCCTTCAGTGAACTCACAGCCCAGAAACGTTTCTCTCTGCCCCACCTCCCTCATCTCACTCTCTTCCATCCTCAAACCCCCCAGAAGCCTGCCAGTGAGCAAAACATGAAGGGAATCTCCGAATCCCCGGAGTAAATGCAGAGCTTCTGGCTTTGGATCAGTGAGAACCTAAGGGCCCATTTTGCTGACTTCCTGGAAGAGAGAACCTGCCTCCAGGTGGGCCTAAATCTGCATAATTGAAGGATTAAAGGAATGCAAACAACTTGTAAATTACAGCTTTCTCCAGCTGTGAGAGTTTCTTCTTTTTTCTTTTTAAAATGGAAATACAGTTTATATACTGTAAAGTGATGGTAAGAGAATGTTTTACACATGTATACATCCATGTACTATCACTCTGGCCGAGATATAGACAGGCCCCCTTCTAATCTATACCCCATCCAAAGGCAACCACCATCCTGACCTCACAGTACACTAATTCTACCTGTTCTAGAAATGCATATAAATGGAAGCACACAGTATGTTTTTTGTGTGTTCAGCTTCTTTTTTAAAAATTGTGATAAAATAGAACATAAAATTGCTCATTTTAACCATTTTTAAGTGTGCAATTCAGTGGCATTAAGTGCATTCACCCTGTTGTGTAATCATCACCACTACTTCTTTGTCATCCCAAATGAAAACTCTGCACTGATTAAATAATGACTCCCCATTCCCTTCTCTCTAGTCTCGGTAATCACTATTTCACTGTCTCCATGAATTCGCCTATTCTCAGTACTTGATAGAAGTGGAATAATATAATGTTGGTCCTTTTGTGCCTGGCTTCTTGCACTTCGCATAATGTCTTTAAGGTCCACCCATGTCATAGCATGCATCAGTTCTTCATTTTCTATTGCTGAATAACATTCCATTGTATGGATATACCAGATTTTGTTTGTTAATTTATCTGTTGCTAGACATTTGGGTGGTTTTCATTTTTGATCACTGTGAATAATGCTGCTATGAGAATTGACAGCAGCATTTGTCTGAGTCCCTGCTCTCAATCCTTTTGGATATATACCTAAGAGTCGAAGTGCTGGGTCGTGTGCTAGTCAAGCTTATTTTGCTCCATATCGTCATTGAGATTCATCCAGGCTTTTGCATTAGTAATTGGTTATTTTTCAATTTAATATAGGACTTTACTGTATGACTATCACAATATATTTATTGATTCTACTGCTGAGGGGAAGTTGAGTTGGTTCCGATCTGAAACTACTATAAAAGCACTTCTATTTTTGTGCATGCTTTTAATTTAATATTGTATGTATTAAGGTATAATGTCATACACAGTAAAGTGAGCAACTTCAGTGTAGAGTTCTACCTCAATATAACACTCAATGAATTTTTACATATATGTATATACATCCATGTAAACACCACACATACCAAGATATAAAACCTTTCCAGCACCCCAGAACATTCTCTTATGCCAGAATAGTTTTGCCAGTTCTTGAACTTCATTTAAATGGAAATATACAGAATCTTCTCTTTTCTGTTCCTCTTATTTTGCTCATCACTTTATGAGATTTGTCCATGTTACTTTGGGTGGAAGTAGTTCATTCTCTTTTATCACTATATAGAACTCCATTGCATGACACCTTTTTAGCTATTCTACTGTGGTGAGACATTTGGCTGTTTCCTAGTTTGGGGTAAGCAAGCTGTCATGAACGTTCTTGTACGTGTCTTTTGGTTGCATATATACACTCATTGCTCTTGGAACTATATCGTACTTAGGCTTGGAATTGCTGAGTCATAAGTATATGTGTCTTTGGTTTTAGTTGACAGTACTGAATTTTTCCCACAGTTATGGAAGAAATTTACATTCTTACCAGCAATGTGTAAAATTTCCAGGTGTTCCACATTCTTGTCAACATTCAATATTTTCAATCCTTTTAATGTTAGCGATTGTAGTGGGTGTCTACACTGCAAGTGTTACCTTGTAGCGATTGTAGTGGGTGTCTACACTACAAAGTGTTACCTCTTTGTGGTCTCAGTTTGCATTTCTTTAATGAACAATGATGTCAGCCATTTTTTCACACGGTTTTTGATCATTTAGATATCTTTTTGTATTGAAGGCTCTGAACAAATATTTTGACCATTTTAATCTTAAGGTTTCCTTCTTTTTCTTACTGACCTATAGTTAGATACTGAAGAGAGAGAAAGGGGGAGAGAGAGAGAGAGAAAGAATTTATTTTGTGAATATCTTCTCTCAGTCTCTGGTGTGCTTTTATGTTCTCTTAATTGTGTCTTTTGATGAGCCATAATCCTATAAAGTCCAATTTATCACTTTCTTCTTTTATGGCTGTGCTTTGTGTTTAAGAAATTTCTGATTAACATAATGACCATATCCTCCTATTTTTTTATTTGAAAACTTTATTGTTTTGCCTTTCACATTTAAGTCTGTATTCCATCTCAAGTTAATTTTTGCATATGGTGTAAGTTTGAGGGGTCAAAGTCTAATTTTTATACAGCCAAGGTTCATATTCTCATTTTATCACTATTTATTGAAAAGACCATCCTTTGCCCCTCTGAACTGCAGTAGACAATTTATTGTCAACTAGGTGATCATATATTAAAATCTACCTGTTTCTGGACTGTCTCTTCTGTTCTATCAGTTTATTTGTCTATCTTCACACCAACACCGTATTAGTTTTTAATTCAATCAACTATGCCTTATATACAGAGATGCACACATATTAATCGTACAGTTAAATGGCTTTTTGCATGTGTGCATATTTTGATAACCACCATGTAGATGAAGATATAGACATTTATAGGACCCTTGAAGGCTCTTTCATGCTCAAGCTTAGTCAATACCTCCCCCATAATTAATGAATAGTTGAACCTCTATTATCACAGATCAAGTTTGCCTGTACTTCATATACAAGGGGCAATAATATGGATGTTTTTGAGCCTAACTTCTTTTGTTAAACATGTTTTTCAGATGTATCTGTGTTTTGGATATATCAGCAGTTCTTTTAAAAAAGTTTCACAGAAAGTTAATGATGTGGAATAGCTTCAATCTACATTAATATGAAAAAACACATTATAAAATGGTAGAGAATTTTGTTGAAACAAAAATGAGTGTGTGAAAAGACACATATGTTTTAATAATATCTTTAAAAAATTTTTTCAGATGAATATGAGGGTACAAATGGTTAGGCTACATTGTTTGCATTTCTTAGGTAAAGTTCACATGAGAGAAAAACAGAAGTATACTCAAGTGGGGGGGTGAGAGGGGAAGGGAAATAATTTCTATAGTAAACCTATTTCTCTATCTTTTTGAGATATATATTTTTGTTGAGATATAATTTATATACTATAAAATCCATCATTTGAAGTGTTCAGTTCAGGATTTTTAGTATGTTCACAAAGTGGTGCTATCACTACTACCATTATCTGATTCCCAAATATTTTCATCACTCCCCCCAAATCCCTGTAACCATTGGTGTTCATTCCCCATTCCTTCATCCCCCCATAGTAATCACTAATCTTTCCGGGACTATAGATTTATCATCTGGATATTTCATATAAATGGAATTACACAATATGTGGTTTTTTTTATATCTGTTTTCTTTCACTTATAACCTTTTTGAGGTGCACCTATGTTGTAATACGTACCAGAATTCCACTAATTTTTAAGATCAAATAATTTTCTATTTATGTGCATACACACACACACACACACACTCACTCCACATTTTGTTTATTCATTCATCCACTGATGAAGACCATTTGGGTTGTTTTCACCTTTTGGCTATTATGAATAATAATGCTATGAACATTGTTGTATTAATAATTGTTTTAGTCTTTGCTTTCAATTCTTTTGAGTATATGCTCAGAAGTGGAATTGCTGGATCATACAGTAATTCTCTGTGTGTGTGTGTGTGTATAATTTTTTTTTTGAGACAGAGTCTCAGTTTGGCACCCTTGGTAGAGTGCCATAGCATCACAGCTCACAGCAACCTCAAATTCTTGGGCTTAAGCAATTCTTTTGCCTCAGCCTCCCAAGTAGCTGGGACTACAGACGCCCACCACCATACTCAGTTATTTTTAGAGACAGGGTCTTACTCTTGCTCAGGCTTGAATTGGTGAGCTCAGGCAATCCACCTGCCTCAGCTTCCCAGAGTGCTGGGATTACAGGCATGAGCCACCATGCCTGGCCCTGTGTTTGTATTTTTTAAGGAAATGCCATACTGTTTCCACAGTGGACGGATCATTTTACGTTCCCACTGGCAATACATGCATGTTCCAGTTTCTCCACATCCTTGACAACACTTATTATTTTATGTTTGAATAATTTTAAATTTTATTTTAGCAGTTAGTTTAGTGTACATTAGCTAGATCCTTCTGAGCTTTATGTTTTGGTGGAGTGGGTCAAGAATAAATTTTAGCCTTTATATAGAAGTTCCCCACTCCTAAAGTATGGTCTCTCTGGAATCTCTGCTGAATATCCTAGATGTTCAATGACACCTCTGCATCTGGATTAGCTGGTACTTAAGTTTCTTACAGTCTGATGTGAATTTGAGTGGTTGTCCTGCTGTTCCTTCCTCAGTACTGTTTATTTCCTTGATGGCTGTTCTTTTCTCAGCCTCTTATAGTCTTGCTCTGTACATGAACGCTAATTGTGATAGGCAGAATTCTAAGGTGGGTCTCAAGAGTCCCTTGTCCAAACAAGGTAAGAACTGGGTAAGGACTTCTTGAGTAACACACCCAAAGCACAGGCAACCAAAGCAAAATTGGACAAATGGAATAATATTGAGCTAAAAAGCTTTTGCACAGCAAAGGAAGTACTCAACAAAGTGAAGACACAACCCATAGAATGGGAGAAATCATTTGTAGATTACTCATCTGACAAGGGATTGATAACTATAATATATAAGGAGCTCCAACAATTCAATAGCAAAAATAAACTTATCTGATTTAAAAATGGGCAAAGGATCTACATAGACATTTCTCAAAAAAAAAAAAAGACAGACAAATGGACAACAGGTGTATGAAAAAATGCTCAACAGCATTAGTGATCAGAGAAATCCAAATCAACACTACAATGCAACATCATCTCACCCGAGATGAAATGGCTTTTATTGACAAGATAGGCAATAATGAATACTGGTGAGGATGTGTAGAAAGGGAAGCCCTCATACACTATTGGTGAGAATGAAAATTAGTGCAACCACTAATAGTATAGTGGGAGAATAGTATGAAGGTTTGCCAAAAAGCAAAGAATAGAACTACCATACAACCCAGTAATCCCTTTGCTAAGTATATATCCAAAGGAAAGGAATTCAGTATGTCAAGAAGACATCTGCATTTCCATGTTTATTGCAGCCCTATTCACAATAACCAAGGTTTGGAATCAACCCAAGTATACATCAATGGATGAATGGATAAAGAAATTGGGGTACATATCCAGAATTGAATATTATATAGCCACAAAAAGAATGAATTCCTGTCATTTGCAATAACATGGATGGAATTGGAAACTATTCAGTGAAATAAGCCAATCACGGAGAGAGATCTTGCATGTTCTCACTCATATGTGGAAGCTAAATATTAAAAATGATTGCTCTCATGGAGACAGAGAGTCTATAGAATCATGGTTACCTGAGGCTGGGAAGGGTTGTGGGGGAGATAAAATAAGGTTGGTTAATGGGCACACAAATATAGAGAGATTAAATGAACAATGTTTGATAGAACAACAAAGTGAGAATAACCAACAATAAGTTGAGCTGACTACGGTGGCTCATGACTGTAATCCTAGCACTTGGGGAGGCCAGAGGGGTTACTGGAGCTCAGGAGTTTGAGATCAGCCTGAGCAAGAGTAAGACCCTGTCTCTACTACAAATAGAAAAACTAGCCAGGTATTAAGGCAGGTGTCTGTAGTCCCAGCTACTCAGGAGACTGAGGCAGGAGGATCGCTTGAGCCCAAGAGTTTGAGGTTGCTGTGGGCTATGACACCATGGCACTCTAGCCTGGGACAACAGAGTGAGATTCTGTCTCAAAAAAACAAACAAAAAAAACCCCACAATAAGTTAGGGTATACTTTAAGATAACTAAAACAGTTAAATTGGGATGTTCTTAATACAAAGAAATGATGAAGTGTGGATATTCCAATTACCTTGGTTTGATTACTATACATTATATATCTGTATCAAAACATCACATGTACCCTCTAAAGATATACTATTATAGAATAGCCCAGAATTTTTTTTATAATACAAAAGATTCCCCTGTCCTGATGTTCATGTCTTCCTTGATCTTTCCAGCTTGAGTGTGGTGGCTCCTCTGACTTGCTTATAGCCACTAGACCATAACAAATATGAAGGGATATTTCAGATGTAACTAAGGTTGCACATCAGTTGACTTCAAGGTAATCAAAAGGAAGACTACTGAATTTCTGTGATGGCTGACCAGAGACACCAGCTACTAAATCCTCCCAGAAAGAAGGAAAAGTTTCAGATGAATAAGAAAAAAAAACATCAATCATAGATTGGGTGTAATTACAAAGGAATACCAGAAGAAAATGTTGGAAAACCTGTTCTAGATATCAGACGAAGCAAAGAATTTATGAAAAATGCCCTAATGGCAATCACAGCAATTAAAAGGCATCTGCACAGTTAAGAAAATAATCAACGGAACAAATAGACAACCTAGAGAATGGGAAAAAATATTCACAAGCTATACATCTGTTAAAGGGCTAATAACAAGAATCTACAAAGAACTCAAAGCAAATCAGTGAGGAAAAACAAATAACCCCATTCAAAAGTGGGCAAAAGACATGAACAGAAGTCTTTCAGGAGAAGATAGACAAATGGCCAATAAACATATGAAAAAATGTTCAATGTCACTAATTATTAGGGAAATATGAATTAAAACCACAATGAGATATCACCTTATCCCTGTTAAAATGGCTTTTCTTAAAAAGTGCAGAAATAATAGATGTTACTGTGGATGCAGAGAGAAAGGTATGCTTATATGCTGTTGGTGGGACTGCAAATTAGTACAATTCCCTATGGAAAACAGTATGAATATTTCTTAAAGAACTTAAAGTAGACCTACCATTTGATCCAGAAATCCCACTACTAGGCATTTATCCAAAGGAAAAGAAGTCATTTTATCAAAAAAATACCTGCACTTGAAAGTTTATTGCAGCACAATTCACAATTGCAAAGATGTGGAATTAACCAAGTGCCCATCAATTCATGAGTAGATTAGCAAAATTTTGTATATGTATGCCACGGAGTACTACTCAGCCAGGAAGAAGGATAAATTTAGGCCTTTGCAACAATTTGGATGGGATTTGAGACCATTATCCTAAGCAAAGTCTCTCAGAAATGAAAAAACAAACACCACATGTGCTCACTCTTAAACTGGAATAAACTGATGAGCACACCTGTGCACAGGGGAAAGTAAAACTCAGTGGAAATCATGCAGGGAGGAGGGGATGGGAGAAAACCTACGTAATAGGTACAATGAGCACTATCTAGGTGATGGGCACACTTATAACCCTGAATCTCGCACAGCAAAATCAAGACATGTAACCCAAAACATTTGTATCTCTGCAATATTTTGAAATTTAAATAAAGGAGGGGTACAATGGGTAAACCTGGCTTAATTATGTAAAAGTTTTTAAAAGAGGTACTGAGCTGCAATAAAACTGGTACAAAAGTCTTTGTGGTAAAATGATTTTTTTTTTTTTTGAGACAGAGCCTCAAGCTCTCACCCTGGATAGAGTGCTGTGGCTTCACAGCTCACAGCAACCTCCAATTCCTGGGCTCAAGCGAGTCTCTTGCCTCTGCCTCCCAAGTAGCTGGGACTACA
>CAUYON010197815.1:0-42013 GCA_963573935.1 Arctocebus calabarensis
GTGGCAGGCGCCTGTGGTCCCAGCTATTCGAGAGGCAAGAGAATCGCCTAACCCCAAGAGCTGGAGATTGCTGTGAGCTGTGATGCTACAGCACTCGACTAAGGTCAACAAAATGAGACTCTATCTCAAAAAAAAAAAAAAAAAAAGAAGAAAGAAAAGGTTGCTCCAGTGTCCAAAAGAAGTTTTTTCTCTTGGCACTCCACTGTAAGGCAAACCTGGGGATCTTGAGGGGCAAACCTGGGGATCTTGAGGGGCGATGACACAAGCTGGAGCCATGAGAATTTGCCCCAGGCATTCTCAGTCCAGTTTGGGCTCCGATGGGATCACTGTCCCAGGAGGCCTTCCCCTCTGGGAGTACTTACAATTTTCTTTGGTAAAATATGGTTGACGTTCACTTACCTTAGAAAGCAGCCTATTTGTAGGTTGAAATTACTTGTTTCTTGAGCACCAGAAATTGTTTATTTTATTTTTTTACTCTTTTGATTTAGGACAATGGGGTGACTGAACTTGTGTGAGGACAAATGTAGGTTTTCAGATTTTGGATGTCCTGCTCCTTTTCCTGAGAGATGGGAAGCCACTTAATCTCTGAGCCTCAGTTTTCTCAGCTCTAGAAATGGGGGCTCATAGTTGTTAGGTTTAAATAAAATCCTATGTGTATGTACTTGGCACAACAGGAGGCACTTGGCGCTGTATTATTCTGTTCTCTGCTTAGTCACATGGATACAGGTCATCGTAGAGATTGGAAGGACTATGGGCAAGTATGTGTGAAGATCTTCCTGGTCTTTAAGATCCTATTCGATGTTTCAGTTTACGTATATTAAAAAGTATTCTAAAATCCTTCTTATATTCTGTTAATCATAAGATGTAAAATTTTTACGTGATTTTTGGATTTTTTAAACACTTTTCAAAATCATTAAATAAATATTTTTAGAAATTAGAAAGCAATACCTTTACTTGTTTGACTGCAAAGGTGAGCTTTGTGTTACTCTTTATAATAATTATTAGAATTTGTGGTATAATTTTGTTTTTCTCTCCACACTGTCCGTCTTAGAGGGTGAGATGTATTTTTTTGTACAGAAACTGAAGTAGGATCATTCAGAAAGGTGATGATATATCTGGCAGAATGCTACAAATCAAAGCAACTGACAGATATTCTGTGATGGATATTCCGTGTGTTGCTTTAAGAGGTTGGCTGGCTAAATGACCCTCCAGATTCTGGGTTTTCAAGACCCTCTCCCTCCCCTCAAATCCATTACCTGGTATTAACAATACTTTGCTCTTAAAAAAAATTATTTAAAAGAATAGACTATTTTGAGATAGGCAAAGTAGATATATCTGGTGACTTAATCTTTAGAAAATAAAAATGAAAAAGCTGGTAAAGCAGAACTGATACTTAATATCAGTAACTAAAAGGATAAGCTATTCAATATAAGAATAGATTTATAAGAATTGAATCTATTTGTAATAATTCTTTAATAATGTTGCCTTACGTATAGGCAATGTATTAATATGAAATCTGCAGGTGGAATAATAACACAACTGTTAGTTTTTATCACTTTCCTCATTTTTTTCTTAATATCCTAGTAAGTAGTAATATGTATTGATTAGCAACTTTAATTCAGTTCTGTTCTCTTGATTATCCTTTGGCATATCATGTAGTATAGGGGAATAAGAAAGAAAGAAAAGGATTCCAAAAATCCACCAAAATGACCACCATCTCTACATAGTGCTGAATTGTTTGTATTAAAATTCAATTTTATTTTAGTGATTTTACTTATTTTTTATTATTTATTTATTTATTTTTGAGACAGAGCCTCAAGCTGTCACCCTGGGTAGAGTGCTGTGGGATCACAGCTCACAGCAACCTCCACCTCCCAAGGACCTGGGACTTTGGGCGCCCACCACAACGCCCAGCCATTTTTTTTTTTTTGATTGCAGCTGTCATCGTTGTTTGGCGGGCCCAGGCTGGATTTGAACCCACCAGCTCAGGTGTATGTTGCTAGCGCCATAGCCACTTGAGCCACAGGCGCCAAGCCTAGTGATTTATTTATTTTTTGAGATAGAGTCTCACTCTGTTGCCCCAGGCTTAGAGTGCTATGGCTTCACAGCTCACAGCAATCTCAAACTCTCGGGCTCCAGGCATCCTATCCTCTTCCCATACCTCCCTAGTAACTGGGACTATAGGCACTTGCCACAATGCCCAGCTAATTTTTCTATTTTTTTTAGTAGAGACGGGATCTCATTCTTTTTCATGCGGGTCTTGAACTTCTGAGCTCAAGCAATCTACCCTCCTTGGGCCTTCCCAGAGTGCTAGGATTACAAGTGGGAGCCACCCTGGCTGGCCTGTTTTAGTGAAATCTCTGGGAGGGACAAAATCAACAGTGCTTTTTTTTTGGGTGGTGTTAACGTGACTTTTTTTTGGTTTATAAATCAACTTAAAACATGATTGTTAATAAAGAGAGAGACATTTAAGCAAAATTGTGATGTTTTAAAACTAGAATAATGTCCTTGAATTTCCCTTTCTTTGTATTTTCCTCCTTGAATAACATCTTGAAATTGCCCATTTTCTGTTTCTGCTTCCTACGGTCATCATCTTGTCAAGTCTTTCTATTTGATCAAAAACGTGAAAAAATAATAGTTTTTTAATTTTTTCTCATTTGATTATTCAGAAAGTCACAGAACCTGTAGAATTTTTTTATTTTGAGAGAAGGTCTGTCTCTGTCAGCTTTGGTATTTGGAGACAAGGCCTTGCTCTTTGGCTCTGGGAGAGCGCGGTGGCGTCATCCTGTCTCACTGCAACCTCAGACTCCTGGGCCTCCTGAGTACTGGGACTGTGAGTGTATGCCACAATGCTTGGGTAATTTTTCTATTTTTTTTTTTTTTTAGGAGAGATAGGCAGACTAATCTTGACTCCTCAAGTCCCCCCGCTCTAGCCTGTCAGAGTATTGATAAAAGACAATTATTTATAAATGGTTAAGTAGAGGAGATTTGAGAGAGGAACTAGACTAGCCCAAAATTGCATTTAAGTCAAACGATTTTAGAGGTAAAACTGATTAAGGGCTTTCAGAATGACTAGACTTACTCCCACACTTTCTCTTGTCCAGGAAAAGAACACTTGGTTATAATGGCTGGGGGTCTTTTCTCAGAAGCTGCTGATACTAGAAGTACATACTTCATGATAACTGGCTTTGCCCTGGAACAAAGAATCTCCTTTATTTTAGCATTGATCCTACTCATCAGGCTCCTTTTTAATTGTTAATTGTTTATAACTTTAGGAGGATCTAGTGTATGAAAAAGACACAGACCAGCTTTCCAAGAACATGCCTACGTGTATATTTATATGTGCAATTTCACGGGCTCACAGTCTGCATAAAAGTCCTCAGGTTGGTTTCCCTTTCACCTCTTCTCCAACTCAGAGCAAGAATCTCTGCTTTGACCTTTTTTCTCCTTTCCATTCTTAAAAACATGTTGTCTCTGTCTTTTTCTGTCTTTTTAATTGTAACCTTTCTTTTTAAACTGTGTCCTTGACCTCATGATCTGTAGACATATTTGGCTTTATTTTTATCGTTTTTCTGCCTTATTCCCCGTGTATTAGTCAGAACTGTTAGTTTTGAGTGCTAGAAACCCAACTGAGAGTAGCTTAGACAAACGGGGAGGTACTGGCTAAAAAGATCAAAGTACAAGATGGGTTTTTCATGTGGACAGTAGGAGTGATTGGCACCAGGGCCTCTTGGGTTGACAAGATTTCTTTTTATCTGATCCTCTGAGGATCTCACAGATTTTTTCTATGTGGCTGTGGACAAGTCTACAGTTGACAAGGGGTGGACTTGTGGTTAATTTTATGTGTCAACTTGGCCGGGCCACTGTGTCAGTGTTGATCAGACATTATTCTGGGTGTTTCTGTGAAAATATTTTTTTGTATGAGATTAATATGTAAGTTACTAGGGACTGGGCCCAGTAATCTTAGCACTTTGGGAGGTCGAGGGGGTGGATTGCCTGAGCTCCGGAGTTTGAGACCAGTCTCAGTAAGAGCAGGATCCTGTTTTAAAAATAGCAGGTTGTTGTGTGTGTGCGGCTATAGTCATAGCTACTTAGGAGACAAAGGCAAGAGGGTTATTTGAGCCCAAGAGTTTGAGGTTGTTGTAAACTATGACACTATGGCACTCAACCTAAGGGCACAGAATGAGACTCTGTCTCAAAAAAAAAAGAAAAAAAGAAAAAGTAAAGAAAAGAAAAACTGAGGCAAGAGGATCTCTTGAGCCTAAGTCTTTGAGGTTGTTGTGAGCTATGATGCTATGGCACTCTACCCAGGGCAATAGAGTGAGACTCTTTCTCAAAAAAAAAAATGTAACTTAGGCTCGGCGCCTGTGGCTCAATGGGCTAAGGCGCCAGCCACGTACAGCGGAGTTGGTGGGTTCCAATCCAGCCTAGGCCCGCCAAACAGCAATGCCGGCTGCAACCAAAAAATGGCCAGGCGTTGTGATGGGCGCCTGTAGTCCCAGCTACTTGGGAGGTGGAGGCAGGAGACTTACTTGAGCCCAGGAATTGGAGGTTGCTGTGAGCTGTGATGCCACAGCACTCTATCCAGATGACAGCTTGAGGCTCTGTCTCAAAAAAAAAAAAAAGTAATTTAGTGGACTTTGGGTAAAGCAGATTACCCTCCAGAATGTGGGTCACCCTTATCCAGTTTGGATTAAGGCTTTGGTAGAACAAAGACTGACCTCCCTTGAGCAAGAAGTTCTGTCAGCCGACCACCCTTGGACTAGAACTGCAGCTCTACCCTGGATCTCCCTGCAGGATTTGGATTTGCTAAGCCTCCACAATTGTGTGTGGCAATTCCTTGAAATACATCTATCTTAAATGTAAAGCAGTAAGTTTCTCCCTCTCTTTCTCTTTATATACGTAAACACACGCTCCCACTGCTCCCATATCCTGCTGAGTCTGTTTCTCTGGAGAATTCTAATACAGAGGGTATAGCCATTGGTTGCTCTATGCTTCTATCATCAAAATTACATATCCAAGAGAAAAGTCTGAAGGTCAAATGAAGTCCTTTGCAGGGACTTTGCAACCTGGTTTAAGTATTGTGTTCCTCTCTGGGCCAGTTATTCTGGTAGTTGATTTGAGGACCTTGATTTTGTGCCAATCCCTTAACAACAGGTTTGAGATGTGCAGGGTAGTTCCATCACAGCATTCGAAGGGGACAACAGATAACCAAAGAGGATTGGTGGTGCTCCTGGTACCCCCAAAATAAATGCTAGGCTGCCAGAAACAACAAATGTCCATATGTCATAATTATTTTCTGTACATTGGGATATATCTATCTTTTGGAATATGGAGTGAATATACTTGTTATGCTTCAGAATTCTTGGATACTATATATGAATTTCCTTCACATTTGTAGACAGAATCTGATAGACTAGAAATTTTATGCACTTATATCTGTAAGTTTTTAAAACGTTTTATTTTATTTTAAAGATTACAATGTCAGTTGATTGGGAGTATCAGAAATTCTTCCTCTTTTCTCTGCATATGTATATGTATATACATGTAAACACACATGTATAATTGTAGTATAATTGTAGGAGAGTAGCAATAGAAAATATAGTTGAAAAGCTGGCATAATCTTAATATAGAGTTATTAAAAAATTTGTACATTAAAAATGTTCTGTGTTTTCACACTGTTTTCTTTCTTGGGAAGAATTTGCTAATCTAGGTGACATATCAACAAAAACAACAGATGTGGAAACATTTTTGCATTTTTGTTGAGAAAAATCTCATCTGTATGCATAGAATATCTTTAGCAGTTACTTCAGTAAATGCCAGACAGATGGTTTAAATTCAGAATGACTACTCAAATAATTTTACCACAACAATTATTTTGAAGCCTGGTATAACAACATTAAAGATCACAATTTTGGGAAAATCTTGAATGTAGATTGGTGTACATTAAAGAAGTATAGGAGGCTGGGGGCAGTGGATCATTTGAGCCCAAGAGTTTGGGGTTGCTGTGAGCTATGATGACAACATGGCACTCTACCCACGGTGATGGAGGTAAGTCTCTGTCTCAAAAAAATAATAAAATAAAGAGGTATAAGAATAGGCTTTTAAATCAGAAAAATTGGTGTCACAGAATTTATGAAAGATACCCAAATTCTGAAACCCTGTTTTTGTAACCTATGGTTGACTGCTACGTAATTTTCCATTTTCTACAGCATAGCAGAGAAGAATTCAGAAATTTAATGAGGAGATAGAAAAAAAAAAATACTAGAGGGCGTTCAGTAAAGATACTAATGCCATAGAGAGAGGAGCATGAAGCATTCTCATCTTCACCTGTGGGGAAGCATCTTCCAGGTGCCCAGTTCTAGAGTGGGTAGGATCACAGGTGTGATTGCTTCCCAGCTGCTTCGTAAGGTTAGTAGCAGAATTTTCTTTTTAACATTGAAGAAGAAGTTTCCTATTCCTATTTTAAGAAGTCAAGGAAGGGGCAGGGCCTGTGACTCAAAGGGGTAGGTCACTGACCCCATATGCCAGAGGTGGTGGGTTCAAGCCCAGCCCTGGCCAAAAATTGCAAAAAAGAAAAAAAAAAAAAAGTCAAGGAAGTAGTTATAAACTTCAAAGAATACTTAAAAACAATTTTAGTAAAATTCTGACAAGTTGTGAGTTGACCCACTTTTTTTCCTTGAAATATTGACAGACTGATGACTCATAATAGGACATTAGTATGAGTAGACATTAATTTTCTCAAAAATGAATTGGAATTTTGTGAAGACTTGTGTTTGTTACCGTGAGGTTATAGCTTCTCAGTCTCAAGACATTCCAGATGAAAGCAGGGTGAATAATAAGACTTTCGTTTTGTTCTTCATTTTTGATCTGGTATAATGAAACATTTCAACATTTGGTTGATAAAGCAAAACTCAGTGAATGAATATATGCTTTAATACTCTTCAAGTGATCAGTGTACAGGAAGAGAGCCAAAGTGCAAGATAGACAGTGGATTTTAATAGGACAAAGTGTAAATAGTTAATACGATTTTTAGATTCCATGTTGCAGCTAATCTTTGAGAGGCTACCACTTGTAGAATTTTGGTGGCAGGTCAGAGGAGAATGTTCTTTTCTATGAAAGGGCTTTTAAGGTACTGTCCTCTTTCCCATCTATATATATAAAGCCACTGTTTGTGTACTTTAACCAAACAGCATATTACAACAGACTGAGTATAGATGCAGGTGTGAGAATCCAGACAATAAAAAGATTTCTAACAATATAAAACAGTGTTTTTTTATTCACTGATTTTTTTTTTGGGAGGGGCAGTTAATTACGTTTTCCTAAATAAGTAGTTAAATGTATTGGGTTCATTATTTTAAAATGAATTACTAATTAAAAAATTTCTTATTTTTGGGCGGCACCTGTGGTTCATCAAGTAGGGCGCCGGCCCCACATACCAAAGGTGGTGGGTTCAAACCCGGCCTCTGCTGAACTGCAAAACAGAAAAATAGCCGGGTGTTGTGGCAGGCACCTGTAGTCCCAGCTACTCGGGGAGGCTGAGGCAAGAGAATCACCTAAGCCCAGGAGTTGGAGGTTGCTGTGAGCTGTGTGACACCAGGGCACTCTACCGAGGGTAACTACAAAAAAAAAAAATTTCTTGTTTTTAGTTTATAATGCTAAATGATAAAAGGTTTTTGGAGTCTTAGTAAAGGGGCTCTGAGACCAGTAAGTTTAGGAATTGCTATTTTGGTAAAAGAGTGAAAATGGCATTTGACTAGGGCCTCACAAGGTTATTCTTAGAATCAAATACTTTCAGGTTGTAGGTTCAGACTAAATGTTTAGTGGTTGGTAATAATAAAAAAAATAGATAAAATATTTTGAAATTTAATGAATTACTTTTTAAATTTAATTAAATGTAAACTCTTACAGTTACAGAGGCAACTGGTAGATTAATTCTTTGTTAAATCTTTGTTGGATAATTTAGAGAGCGGTGGTCTTTTACCTATATGTAGAATTCAATTCAAATTTTGGTGTAAACATATATGCAGTATTATAAATTATAGTGATATTTTAGTATTGGAAAATTTTCAACTTATTCCTAGTTTATATGTATTTAAAAAATTATTATCAGTAAGGTCACATTCTTGCAAGGAAAGCACATTGTGAAAATAATTTCCCTGTGTAAAAAACTTGACTATGCAAAAATAGGAATGACAAGAAGTGAAAGACTTATTATTTCTAGTAAGGATGGAAAGAGGAAGGAAGATCTTTCATAGTTTCAGGTCAGGCTATTCTAAATATTTCATCAAATTCAGCAATTTGATAAATGGAAAGTGTAAAGGAAAAAATCTGTTCTGCTGTATCCTACCATATTGGTTTGTCTTTAAGCATAACATGCAGTATGAGATACAACTTAATTGGAGAACTGTTTTCGGTATTTCCATATCAGGTGAATTGACACTATTTTATCTATTTAGCTTACTGAACTAAAATTTGAAGCATGTTTGGGCAAGGAAATAATTAACATATGTCTTAAATAAGTAAATATTTATTTATTATTTATTTATTTATTTAACTAATTTTTTTGTTTTTGAGACAGAACCTCAAGCTGTCACCCTGGATAGAGTGCTATGGCATCACAGCTCACAGCAACCTCCAATTCCTGGGCTTAAGCGAGTCTCCTGCCTCCACCTCTCAAGTAGCTGGGACTACAGGCGCTCGCTGCAACGCCCGGCCATTTTTTGGTTGCAGCTGTCGTTGTTTGGTGGGCCTGGGCTGGATTCGAACCCGCCAGCTCAGGTGTACATGGCTGGCACCTTAGCCCTTTGAGCACAGGTGCTGAGCCAGGAGTAAATATTTATTAATGTATTGAAACCTCAATCAGTTTTCCTGAAGGACAGAATTTTTGCCTAATTTAATTCCTCTTACTAAGATAAGGATGTTTAATACTTATTTTTCATTTGCCACTTAAAGGCTTTCTGTGCACTAGATAAAATGCAAAGTCTCACCTAATTTTTGTGCTTAAAGAGCTCGTAGTTTTGTGTATTTTAACCACACTCCAGCATTAGCAAAAGTGGTATATGAAAGATTATTGACCTTTTCTTTGAAATATCACACTTTTGTAGTCATTGTATTATTATTACTATTTTTTTTTTCTTTTTTGTAGAGACAGAGTCTCACTCTGTTGCTCTCAGTAGAGTGCTGTGGAGTCACAGCTCACAGCAACCTCCAGCTCTTGGGCTTAGCCGATTCTTTTGCCTCAGCCTCCCGAGTAGCTGGGACTACAGGCACCCGCCACAACGCCCGGCTATTTTTTGATGCAGTTTGGCCGGGGCCGGGTTTGAACCCGCCACCCTCGGTATATGGGGCTGGTGCCCTACTCGCTGAGCCACAGGTGCCGCCCTGTTATTACTATTATTATTGTTTCTCTCCATAGTATAATACAGGGTGACTTTATGGCCACCCTGTACTTGTTAGTTTGTAGTATCTTCCATACATGCTTTTAATGTTACTTTTGGAGAAAAAGAAATAATTATACTGTCAGCTGTCAATTACCAAATTCCTCTAAAACAGAGATACTGAAAAATTCTAGGTAGCAGTTTTGGCTAGGTATGCTCTGGCTACTATAATATTTTTAATGTCGATGTTTATTCTTGGGTTATTTTCATCCGATTAAAAAAATACATCTATTCCTGGGTTGGTGGGCATTTAGGTGGTTTCCACATCTTGGTGATTGAAAATCGAGCTACCGTAAATCCAACAAATGCCAACTATTGTAACCTAGTTGTTTGTACCCTCACATTAACCTGTTAACAATTTTTTTAAAAATTTAAAAAATACATCTAAACAAAAACCTGGTTTTCCTTGCTCTCTGAGTCTGAAATACTGATTTTTCTTACTCTGAACTCTGTAACTATTCTTTTTTTTTTTTTTTTTTTTTTTGAGACAGAGTGACTTTATCACCCTTGGTAGAGTATGGTGACATCACAGCTCACAGCAGCCACCAACTCCTGGGCTTAAGTGATTCTCTTGCCTCAGCCTCCCGAGTAGCTGGGACTACAGGTGCCCATAACAACCAAAAATAGGCTAGCTATTTTTTTATTGCAGTTTGGCTGGGGCCGGGTTCGAACCCGCCACCCGCAGTATATGAGGTTGGTGCCCTACCCACTGAGCCACAGGTGCCACCCTCTGCAACTGTTCTTAATGTGTCAGTTATGAAAATATTTTCTACTGTGGTAACAGAAGTATTTTTAAAACACAGCTCTAAGAAATGATTACTAATACTTTCAGTATTTGGTAGGGACAATATAGATCATGTGTAATAGCCTGGACATTGGAATCAAATAGACTCGGTTTTGAATGGTGGTTAACAACTTCTTCATGAAGAGGAATAAAAAAATTCCTGGGCGTTGAGATGATTAGCAAGATAAGTAAGTCAAGTCCTTTAGAGCAAACAGTAACTATTATTTCTGTTATTGCTAAGGGAAATTTCATTGAAAGAAACAGTTCTAAATTTTGTGGATTTCTGAGACCCCTCAGAAGATGTTTTCTAACTTTTGAGGCAGCAGGCAAAAAGTCTGAAATGTGTGGTTTGCAATTGATTTAGAATGGATTTGTTTGGGTATATGTTTTATGTATTTTGAATGCTATGTTAGACCTCATATATCTGTAGGCCCAAGATATTCCTCTTTTTTAACCTGTAGGTATAATGTTACTACTTCAGGGAAGTTTTTTCTTTTCTTTCTTTCTTTCTTTTTTTCTTTTTTTTTTTTTGAGACAGAGTTTCACTTTGTTACCCCTGGTAGAGTGCCTTGGCATCACAGCTCACAACAACTTTTAACTCTTAAGCTCAAGCGAATCTCTTGCCTCAGCCTCCCAAGTAGCTGGGACTATAGGTGCCCGTCATAACGCCCAGCTATTTTTAGAGATGAGGTCTCACTCTGGCTTAGGCTGGTCTGGAACTATCTGCCCACCTCCGCCTCCCAAAGTGCTGGAATTACGGACAGGCATGAGCCACCACGCTCAGCCTAAGTTTTTTATTTTTTTTTAACATGATATTTATTATTACATTTATATTATATTTGATGATTAATCCTTTATTAAATTTAATATTCTGATATACTTTTTTTTTTTTTTTTTTTAAGGAACTCATGAGGTAAAGTCTAGAAGTACGTTTAACTGTTTTGAGTGTTGTTTTCCGTGTATGAGTTGCAGAGCTTCTCAAGGACAGAGATTGTTGTTTTTTTCCTATCCCTTCAGGGGCATGTTGCACATTTCTTGAATGAGTAAGTGGCTGCCAGTGGAATCAGAAAAGACCTGGATAGTAAAGAGTATAATTTCTCAGTTTTACTTCCCTAATTGATAGCTACATGTTGAGGCAGGAACATTACTTTATTCACTGGCTCAAGTCCTTTCCTTTTTTTTCCCAGTGAAGTCTGTAAAGTACTTCTAAAGAAGATTTAAATTTTGGTGTGCTTTATTTTTTCTATAGCTTACACTTAGTATTCTTCTTTAAAAATTAATTATTAAATATCAAATTTTATATGAAGTGTAGAAGCAGCATAGTCTGAAGAGGCAAAGAGCAAGGGATTACAGAGTCAGGTTGCCCAGGTTCAGAGTCTAGAGAGTCTAAGTCTAGATAAGTAAGTGAACCTTTCTGTAACTATTTCCCCATCTGTAAAATTGGGAAAAATAGTAATACTTATGGCCTAAAGTTTTTATGAAGATTAAATGAGTTAATATAATACATAGAATAGGGCCCCATCCCCACAGTGTGCTGTGTAAGTGGCTTCTTTTGTTACTTTGATCTCAGATGTCTAGATAGAGCTATTTATTTTTTGATATTTTAATGAAAAATAGGAGGAAGTAAAAATAGTTGAAACCTGTTTTGACAATTTACTTAGGAAGTATAATTTTTTTAGCAGGTGAGTGTATGAATATAAAAATTATAGAAATACAGTTATTTGGCTCAGCACCTGTAGCTCAGAGGCTAGGGTACCAGCCCCATACACCGGAACTGGTGAGTTCGAATCCAGCCTGGGCCAAATAGCCAGGCATTGTGGCAGGCGCCTGTAGTCCCAGCTACTTGGGAAGCTGAGGCAAGAGAATTGCTTAAGCCCAGGAGTTTGAGGTTGCTGTGAGCCATGACGCCATGGTACTCTACCAAGGTGACAGCTTGGGACTGTGTCTCAAAAAATAAAAGAAATACAGTTATCAACGTGACTGAAGTATTGAAGGAGAAACTTGGTTAATTACTGGGGATAGGTTGATACAAGTCTTTACATGTTACGTACATTTAATTATTTTGCATGAAGTGATATGAGGCTGTCTCCTAGGTAATCATTTTTCTGAGACCATAACAAGATAGCATGTTTGAAATTAGAATCTGCAATGTCTTCCCTTTATTTCAGAAAAGTTTGAACCCATCAAATTAAACAAGTTTCTGAATACCCAACTTGAACTATGGACTTCAAGAGAACCATTATTTTTTTCATGCATATTTGTTAAATACTGTTTATTCGTTTTTTATTCTGGAGAGGAAGAGAAAATATCAATAATAAAATCAAGCAAAAACCATGATTTCAGATTTATTTGAATAATTATTTTATTAATGTATTCATTAAATGTTTATTAAGCAGCAGCTACATACTTTGCATAGTGCAAGATTCAGAACATGCTGATAAGCAAAGAGGATTTTTTTTAGCAGAGCTATACTTAGGAATAAATTACTAGATATCTAGGTAGAATAGTATATAATTTCTATTGCTTTCCTGTTATCTCTCCTTAAAAAAGTTTAAATTAACTGGACATTTCCTGACTGCTGGGGCTCAGTAAAGGTACCTGCCAAGAATGATCAAAAACCTTGTAAGCCTTCGCTATAACCATTAAGGAACTTGGAATATGTAGGAAATTCCATTAGGATTCTATTAATAGTAGTATAGGTAGTGATGATATTAGGTATGGGATTTATCTGATTTTAAATTGCCACCTTAGGGACATCCTGAACATAGTACATATTTATCTAATTCTTGTGTACTTGACTGTAACCAAAACTAGCTTAAAATGGGGAGGCCTTTTTCACAGAGTTTTGGCAAACACTTTCTCTGAAGAACCAGACAGTAAATATTTTAGGTTTTGTGAGCCATATGGTCTCTGTTGCAAGCATTTAACTTCTGCCATTGTAGTGTAAGAGCAGCCCTAGCCAATACGGAAACAAGCATTGCCCCGTGTTTCAGGACAATGTCATTTACAAAAATAGGCAACAGACTGAATTTGGACAGCAGACTGAATTTGGACTGTAGTTTGGTTATATATATATATATATATACTATAAGAAAATATACTGAATTGCTATACTTCTAAAAAAGTTTACTTTTTGCCTGCTTTTAATAAATGTAAAATACAATGAAATACTCAAATACAAAATTGCAGAAACACTTCTATATCAGATAATACCTGAAGCTTTTGAAGCAGAAGTGTCCATTTTGGGATTACTCAAAAAGTTGGTATGTAGTAGTTCAGACTGATTTATTAAAGGAGGTTTAAGACTTTCAGTATGAAATATGAACATACAACATGCTTGAAAGTGGAAAAGTAAAGGGTCACAGCCTATACTTTTTTGTATTATACCTTCATTCAGGACATCCGTGCAAATTATACTTTAGCTGTGGGGTTTTTTCTTTTTAATCCTATTTTATATTTTCCAGTTCTTTGGTTTTTTTGTTTTTTTTTTTTGAGACAGAGCCTCAAGCGGTCACCCTGGGTAGAGTGCTGTGGCATCACAGCTCATAGCAACCTCCAATTCCTGGGCTCAAGCGATTCTCCTGCCTCTGCCTCCCAAATAGTTGGGACTACAGGCACCTGCCACAACGCCCGGCTATTTTTTTGGTTGCCATTGTCATTGTTGTTTGACAGGCGGGGCTGGATGCAAACCCACCAGCACAGGTGTATGTGGCTGGTGCCTTAGCCGCTTGAGCCGCAGGTGCCTCGCCTATTTTCCAGGTTTTTAAAAAAAGTTAACTTGCCTTTTGTATCTATATTTTATCTATATTTCATGATTTAATATCGTTTTGTGCAGCTTAATGCTTCACTTCTAGTCAGAGAAGTATGGTTTTAAAATTTACTAATTATTTCCTATTTTTCTTCACTGTGTTAGATTTTCTTTCATTGATTTTATGTTTATTTTTAACAGTAGTTTATTTTTGTTGTTTGTTTGTTTTTTGAGACAGAGCCTCAAGCTGTCACCCTGGATAGAATGCTGTGGCATCACAGCTCACAGCAACCTCCAATTCCTGGGCTCAAGCGAGTCTCCTGCCTCCGCTTCCCAAGTAGCTGGGACTACAGGTGCCTGCCACAACGCCCGGCCATTTTTTGGTTGCAGCTGTCATTGTTGTTTGGTGGGCTTGGGCTGGATTCGAACCCGCCAGCTCAGGTGTAGGTGGCTGGCGCCTTAGCCTGTTGAGCCACAGGAGCCGAGCCTGTTTGTTTTGAGATAGCATCTCACTGTGTTGCCCTGGGTAGAGTATCTTGGCGTTGTAGCTCACAGCAACCTCAAACTCTTGGGCTCAAGCTATATACTCTTGTCTCAGCCTACTCTTTTTAATATAGGTGGGGATCTTGCTCTTGCTCAGGGTGGTCTTGAACTCCTGGACTCAGGCAGTCTATCTGTCTTGACCTCCCAGAGTGCAAGGATTGCAGGAGTGAGCAACCGTATCAGGCCTTGAACAGTGTGGATAATATTGCTCAGCATTCAAGTAATGTACCAGGTATGTAGGAATTAGCCTTTTTTTTCTTTTTTGAGACAGAGTCTCACTATGTCACCCTCAGTAGAGCACTGTGGCATCACAGCTCACAGCAACCTCAAACTCTTAGGCTTAAGCAATTCTCTTGGGACTATAGGTGCCCGCCATAACGCCTGGCTATTTTTTGTTGTAGTTGTCATTGTTGTTTAGCAGGCCTGGGCCGGACTTGAACCTGCCAGCCCTGGTGTATGTGGCCAGCACCCTAACCACAGAGCTATGGGCACTGAGCCAGAATTTGTTGTTTTTAATAAAAAAACCATCTATTTTATTTTTCAGCTAAAGGAGTTTTTTCTTCATTGCCAGTTTCACTAATGTCATTAAAATGAGTTGTGGAAAACATGTTTGTTGATAGTTAAAACTACTATATAGCTGTTCTTTAGAATCTTTTTAACTTTTCTGCTTTATATTTAAAGACTTAAAATAGGAATTGATAAACATCAGCCTTCTTCTGGTAACTATATGCAATGAGAAAAATGGTATGGATACTTTAATAACGGTTACTTGTTCTCAGTTATTAATACTGATATGTGGCTCGGCACCTGTGGCTCAACGGGCTAAGGCGCCAGCCACGTACACCTGAGCTGGCGGGTTCGAATCCAGCCCGGGCCCGCCAAACAACAATGACAGCTGTAACCAAAAAACGGCCGGGCGTTGTGGCAGGTGTCTGTAGTCCCAGCTACTTGGGAGGCAGAGGCAGGAGACTTGCTTGAGCCCAGGAATTGGAGGTTGCTGTGAGCTGTAATACCACGGCACTCTACCCAGGGTGACAGCTTGAGGCTCCGTTTCAAAAAAAAAAAAAAAAAAAATTGATATGTATGTAGTTTTTATGTTAGTGCACTCACCAAAATAGACTTTGAAGCCTGAAAACTGTGACAGCCAGACTAGTTCCTTCCTGTGGCAGCACTTTCTTCTTTTTAAAGGAACCAGGCATCTTTATTCCACTTTCAGTATGTCTCATTCTAAAGAGCAACCGTGTCCGTAAAGGAAATGCTAGCCAAGAAGCCGGTAAATCTTAACTGATTTAGATCTCTGCCACAGATTTTCTCGTTTGTTTGTTTCCTCCTATGAATGTTCAGATCCCTGATGAAAAGGAACAAGCATATAAATAACTGATGTGGAACCAAAAGGACCCAACACTTGTGTCAAGTGATCCTGGGAACAGGATGGCGAGTCTTTAGATGAGGATCATGAGTTAATTTAACTTATGGAGAACATGTCTTTTGGAGTCTTAGAACCTTTCTTAAGATTCTGAACTAAGAGAAGTTGAAACTACTCTAAAAAGGACAATAACGACCTGGGAAAACATACTGCAGTTTGACTAGCACTAACTCTTTGTAGAGCTGGAGTATATTATTAAATGGATTTTTGTTTCCTGCACTTTGAAATGCAAGTAGAATGTTCTGTATTTCTCTCCCTGGGAATGGGAAAAAATGAAGAGATGACAATGAACTACATTAGATTCATTCTAAACCTAACTTCTGATTGATTTTTTTCTTCTCGTTTGGATTAATGGTCTCCAGTACCTATATAAGATGTTGAAAAGTTAGAAAATGTAGAAGTTTCTTTTTCTTTCTTTTTTTTTTTTTTTGCAGTTTTTGGCCAGGGTTGGGTTTGAACCTGCCACCTCCAGCATATGGGGCCGGTGCCCTACTCCTTTGAGCCACAGGCGCCACCCAAAGTTTCCACTTATTTTTAAATGATGACCTTTAAAACTAGAGTTACATTTTATGTGAGGAGTTTGTAAAACAGAAGGGTTCTAGGATATATGCCCAAAAGAACTAAAAGGAGGAACTCAAAGAGGTATCTGTGTACCCATGCTCATAGCATTATGCACTACAGTCCTAAGGTGGGAGCAACCAGATGCCCTTCAGCAGATGAATACATTAGTTCAGTGTGGTAGCGCATGCACACACACAGAGGAATATTATTCAGCCCTAAAACGAAAGGAAATTCTGACACATGCGACAGCAAGGGTGAATCTTGCGAATATCTTGCTCGTCTTGAAAGGACTAGTACTATATAATTCCACTTCTGTAAGGTGCCCAGAGTAACCAAATTCATAGAGACGGAGAGTAGACGGGTGGTTGCAGGGCCCGGAGGGAGGGAGAATAGGGAATTATTATTGAGTATGGACTTACTGTTTTGTAAGATAAATAAAGCCCTGGAGGTAGATGATGGCGTGGTTGCATAACAGTAAGAGTATACATAATGCCTCTGAATTGTACATAAAAATGCTTAAAATAGTAAATTTTATAACTTTTTTTTTAAAAAAGAGAATGGCTGAAAATGATTAGTGTCTAGTCAGGCCTCAGTTTGTGTAATTTCAGGATGAACTGTCCAAAGCGGTGGTAATTGACCACTGTTATTACAGAACAATTCTACCTGCCTCCCCCTGTCCTACTCTGCCTTGCCCTATCCGTTAGCAATTTGGGAAAACTACTAAAGGGAACTATATCCTCTGAATGGTGGATATAATTCCAAACTCAGTGACTGCATTTCTGGCTTAGTATGGAGCCTAAATATCTAGGACGATGGTGAGTCCTTTCTCCTTGCTTACTCTAGATTTTCTGGGTAAATGTGAAGTTTTGAATATTGACCTCCAAGGATATCATAGATATTCTGTGCCTTTATAGTTGAGTTCTAGAATTTCCTAAAGATACTTCAGAATTGTTACCTGAGTATAAAACTAATGATACTTTCTCTTCCACAAATAGTTGTCTATCTACTTCTTTTTTTTTTTTTTTAATTTTTATTTTTAGAGATGGGGTTTTTGTTCTTGCTCAGGTTGGTCTCTAACTCCTGAGCTCAGAAGATCCATCCACTTCAGCCTCCCAAAGTGCTGAGATTACCAGCATGAGCAACCACACCTGGCCCTGTCTTACTGCTCTTAAATCTCATTTCAAAATAAATGTCCTCTTTGTAGATTAAATTAGAAAGTACAGATAAACAAACAAACAAACAAAAAAACCCAGCCATAATTGTATGACTCAGAAATAGTTACAGAAGCTTACACATGGTCTTCTATCATTCTTCACACACACATATGTGTGTGTGTGTGTGTGTATTTATTTTAAACCTTTTTTTTTTTTTTTAAACACTTGTTATTTGCAGTTTTTGGCTGGGGCCGGGTTCAAACCCATCATCTCTGGTATATGGGGCCGGCACCCTACTCCTTTGAGCCACAGGCACCGCCCATGTATATATATTTTTTATACTTATAGTTTCATACTATGTATGTCTAAATGCCCATTTTGAACATCCTATTTTTTTTTTTTTAAAGAATTCAAAGCTTAAGTATTTTTTGCTTTATTGTAAAATGACCATTAAAGTGATGGAAAATCATTTACTTTTGGTGGGGGGGAGGAAATCAGGGGGATAGAAAGCTTTAAGGAAATAAGCTTTAAAACTTGTAACTACTACAGGCTTGGCGCCTGTGACTCAATAGACTAAGGCTCCAGTCACTTACACCTGAGCTGGCGGGTTCGAATCCAGCCCGGGCCCGCCAAACAACAATGACAGCTGCAACCAAAAAATGGCTGGGCGTTGTGGCGGGCGCCTGTAGTCCCAGCTACTTGGGAGGCAGAGGCAAGAGACTGGTTTGAGCCCAGGAATTGGAGGTTGCTGTGAGCTGTGATGCCACAGCACTCTATCCAGGGTGACAGCTTGAGGCTCTGTCTCAAAAAAAAACAATAACAAACTTGTAACTACATACTCAGATTTTATGCAATAACAGATTACCAAGCAGCTGGGTTATGATGTTCTGCAGGCTTGTTAATGAATTGGTCCATGTGAAAAGCTAGAAGCCTGTTATTTGTATTCATTTGAAGAGGCAGTTTATGAATTCTTGGCCTTGGGTAATTTTCAAAAATTCTTATTTCAGTTAAATGTATACAATAAAACTATGGATTAGTTTTTTACGTTTTGAATCCGTAACTTTTTGCTCCCACTTGAAACCTGAGCTTCTAAGCTTGGACTTATTCATGTTGTGCATGCTTTCAACAGGTAAAGACAGATGTGTTTTTCCCATTGTAATTGTACCATTAACTTTTTAATCTCTAGAAAGTTCAGTGACACGGCATTCTCTAGTCATTCTCTGAATGCTGATGGTGGAGTTACCATTCAGGTCCCCGGGAGGGAGATTTGTAATGATGAATGGCAGTGTACCAGGTCACTGCATGTTGCTTTATCAGCATAAAATAGTAAGTAAGTCTTGCCATCTCAGCATAATGTCCTATTGAAGAATTTTGTTTGCTTTACTGACTGAAAAGGACAGACATAGCTGGATGAGTACTTTTAACACATAGTAGTAGTGAGGCTTCATCCATGAGTAGTAGTTACTAGCAGCTGTCTCATTTACCTATTTCTTAATCTCCTGTACGGACTGGGGAAGTAGTTACTGAGGAAAAAAAGAATCATCAGAGTCTGCTTGAGGGCATGAGGGAGGGTTTTTGGTTTGCTGTTTGTTCTAGACTTTGAGAATGCAGGATGCTTAAGACATATTCTTGTTCTTATTGCCTAAGGGATTTACAGTTCACTGGGAGAGACAGAAAAATAATAATTATAATGTAGTGTGATGGAGACAGTGGTACAGGTGAGTACAAATGGGGAGATTGGTGCTGGTTGCTACAGTAGCCTCTAGCCGTGTGTGGTTATAGGCACTGGAGTGTGGCTGCTGAGACTGAAGAACTCAATTTTTCATTTTATTTAATTTTAAGTAATATAAGTTAAACATTTTTAAACTGATACTGGATTTACTTATTGGGAAACTTTTGAAAATATTTGGAATAATTTGGATATGTGAATCTACTTTTTCAACTGTAAATTTTAAGAAATCTTTAATAAATACAGATCAAGTATTTCTGATGAAAATTTAGGATCTGAATTGAGATGTGCTATAAAGTACATACTAGATTTTGAAGACAGTCCAAAAATATAAAATATGTCAATAATGTTTGTGTTGATTATATGATTATATGGCGAAATGATAATTTGGATATATTAGGTTAACTATATTACTAGAATTTATTTTATCTGTTTTGTTTTTAAAAACTTTTTAACATGACTACCAGAAACTTTAAAGAAAATTTAAATTTTAAATTATACCTGGCTCATGTTATGCTGTTAAATAGCCCTGTTCTGAATGCGTAGGAAGCCTGTGAAAGCTGTCTGGGGGAACAGGGTAGCATTTGAAAGAGTTTGTCAGCCCTTTATGGTTTGAATGTGATTTGCTGATTGGTGGTTGTCTCAGAGGGGTAATGTAAAGATTTGAAGGTACGTAGAAAAATAGGATGTCATTGATGGTAAAACTGTGGGTAGCATATTGGGGGCTTGGGGCAGAGAACATAAGGACAATGGCAACAAGTGAGGCAGAAAAGATTGAATCAGGAGTTTTAAGAGCCTTAAGTTCTGTTATGATGTTTAAACTTTTTCTATAGTTATTTTTGAGAATTTTCATTCATTTTTTTTTTTTTTAAGCAGATGATTAACAAGATCAGACTTGTGCTTTTAGAGAATAACTACTGATGTTATGGAAGGTCAGTTGGACAGGGCAAAGAAGGGGGGGAGGTTGGTAGTTCCAGGAAGAGGCAGGCCATGGTGGCTGTTGCCTATAGTCCCCAGGGAATCCTTTGAGCTCAGGAGTTTGGGGTTGCAGTGATGATGCCACCACACTCTAGCCTAGGCAGCAGAGCAAGATCCTGTGTGGGGATTGGGGGACAGAAAAAACAGATAGTTATTTTGGGATAGGAGAGTATAGAGAATTGGTAGGACTTTGTCGAGGTAGGAGAAGGGTCATAGACAACCTTGAGATACCTGATTGAATGGGTGACAGAGCAGCCTAAAGTTATGCATGAAAGTTGAAGCGAATGGACTGAGTTTGAGGTCTGCGTAAAGTATCTATGCTAGCAAAGCTTTCAGAATACATGTTTGTAGCTGAAGGAGAGGTGGATGTTTGAGGGAGAAATTCTGGTCTTACTGAAGCAAAGGAATTAGGTAAAATTTCCCAGGAGACTGTGAAAACAGGAGTAGAGAATTTTAGCATATGGATCTTATGACAGCTTGTTTGGTTGTATAAAACTAATTTTCACTCAGGAACACACTGAGTGCATACTTGTGCAGGCTCTCAAAATGGAGAGACCAATGAGACAGACGTTCTGCCTTAGAGAGAATCGAGTTCTAGAAGAAAAGGCAGACAAGCGAATCTGGGATTAGAGTGCAGTGTAAGAGCTGCGGAGTGGAAGACTGAGGAGAGGATGCGTGGGGGGCACGGGAAAAAGTCAGACTAGGAGGTGTGGGCTTGACCTTGAAGGGGAAATTTGTCTTTTGTTCCTTTTTGGCAAATCTTTTCCCTGAGATAAGGTTCCTGACTCACTCCCATGCCTGTTTATGTGTTGGGCCCTGTCACTGTGCTGCCAGCTCTCTCTCTCCACCCTCTAGGTACAGGTAGTCATAAACCACCAGTGGTCATTGTTTATAGCATCGCGCAATCTGGTGTCAGTTTGTGGCTGTTAGTCAGGGTTGGTAACACAGGGTGACTCCATCAGTATGTTTGTGGATGGCTTTCTGGAAAGGAGCATTTGTCAGACCTCACAGCTTTTTGGCATGGGATCTGATTTATTATTGTCTGTGTCAGAGACGGAGGGAGAAATGGTGACAGACCTGCGATGGTGTCAAGGGGTTGTTCAGGCTGTCAGCAGAGGTGATAAAAGGAGAGGGTGCAGACACAAACAAGCTGTTGTCACATGGGGGACCGAAGGTCTTAGTCTGTGAATACAAGGTATCTATCCCTACAGTAATTGAGTTGTAATAATTAGACCGCCTGAAAAAAATCAGTAAGGAAAATCCTACATTTCACCATGAAAACTGATGCATACTAGAGGTATCAATACTGAATTCACTTGGATACCAGTTACAATTCCGTATTGAAAGGCTGCTTTGCGTTTCTTTGCCTTATGTCGGGAAGAATAGTAAGGTATTGAATGCGTTTGGAATGCCCTTCCCTTCTCTTGGCCCTTCACCACCTAGTTTTCCTTTAAAGACCTAGTTACACCTCTGCCGTGAACCTTTTCTTGAATGCATGTTTCCCCTCCTCTCTCTGTTCAGTGCTGGGATTTTTTTGTGCTCCCAGAGCATCCTGTACACACTTCGTAGCATTCAGCTATGCCGTTGTAGTTTTATACCTGTCTCCTCCTTTTTACTAGGCTATTGGCTCCTTAAGGACAGGGACTGTCCTATTTCCATCACCTGCCTAGCTCATAATTGTTACTTAAATGTTAGTTAAATAAGTAACCATAGAAGATGTCAGTATGCTCTGTAGAGGTTGGAATCGCAATGTAGCCATGCTTTTAAGATATGAACATTAGAATTTATAGGTTTTTATATATCAAAAGTATTAAATAAAGGGTAGTATTATGTTTTTTCCTAAAATTTGTCTTTAAGTGAAAAGACTGTCAGTTAGAAAGTTACATTTTCAGGTTAAAATTGATACTCAACTTTAAATATGAAAGTAAACAAATTTGAGTCTTATTTTAGCTGAGTATTAGCTTATTGGACTAATTTTATCCTCTACTGTGTTAACTAGCCCAGTGTTACAATGTTGAACAATTATGGTAAAGCAGAGTTTAAGTAGCCAAATTAGAAGGGCACATAAATGTATTTTTTTTTTTTTTTTTGAGACAGAGCCTCAAGCTGTCCCCCTGAATAGAGTGCTGTGGCATCACAGCTCACAGCAACCTCCAATTCCTGGGCTCAAGAGAGTCTCCTGCCTCCGCCTCCCAACTACAGGCACCCGCCACAACACCCGGCCATTTTTTGGTTGCAGCCATCATTGTTGTTTGGCGGGCCCGGGCTGGATTTGAACCCGCCAGCTCAGGTGTACATGGTTGGTGCCTTACCCGTTGAGCCACAGGTGCCGAGCCATAAATGTATTTTTTTGAGTGTGATACTTGAGTAAATTTTTTCCCCCATAAATGTAAATCAAAGGTATGATTACAGGCTGAAGAGATTTATACTATTCAGTAACATAAATGTAAACCTGCTTTTATAATGAGGTGAATACCCAAGTATTGATACTAACATTGAAGAGCATAGGCTGGTTAAGAAGCAAGAGGTATAGCTCCTTGGTTAATATGGATTCTGCCATTCTCTGAAGCAATTCTTGAACTAATGTTAAAAGTAAAAAGAGGACAAATGTCAGTATTTTTGGTATTAGAAGGATGCAGGTAGAATCTAAAGTTAGGTTCTTGTAGATATGGTTCCCAGTTTTTCCTTTCAGTGGGTAATGGGAGGATTATTTTAGTCTATAGGTAAAGTGGAACAGGCCAAGGCTTTTTTTAAATACAAAATTGGGTCGTGTGCAGAGGTACTGGTCTCAATTCAGTTGTTAATTAATGACAGATATAGCCCATAAAATTAACTTTGTTTTTTTTTTTTTTTTGCTCTCCTTTTAGAGGGTTTTCTTTTTGGTATGAAAAACTTGTTTATTTTTGTTGGTGACAATTCATGAGCAAGGTTGTTCTTATAAATACAGTGTTAGAAAACTTTTATTTGATTTGCATATTGTAAATAGCTTTTGTTGCTTATTCATTTATTTAAATAACTCTTTCTTTGACTAATCTGCAGAGTAAGAAGAAACTGGTAGTGTGGACTTCAGAATATTTTTTATGGTTTTTTTTGCAGTTTTTGACCGTGGCTGGGTTTGAACCCACCACCTCTAGCATATGGGGCCGGCGCCCTACTCCTCTGAGCCACAGGCACTGCCCTGTCTTTATGTTTTTTATAAACATAAAGACAGGGCAATCAATTTACAAATTTATTGAATTAGGGGACCAGTTTGCCCTATGTCCACTAAGGCAGGTTGAGTTCTGTCAGTATCTTTTGAATAATGGTATACATAAGTATCATATATGGTACTCGCTACTATTCACCTCCAGTAACTCTGGCATAAGGCTCAAGAATTTTAATAAATACTATCATATGATTCTGATATAGATGACTTCTTGATAACCCCTGAAAAAAAAAATAGTTTATATGGTGTTAATACTCTTGTTATCACTTTAATGGGTTCAGTGGACGAGGCACATACCTGTCTTATCCTGGTTTCTGGTCTTTAATCAAACTCTAAAGGGTGATAATTCTCATTACAATGAAATTGGGAAATAAAGGACATGAAAAACGCATGTGTAATACTGTTATGCAGAGAAAACCGACATTTTAGTTTTTCTTTAACTTTTAAAAATTTTAATTGGAATTTTACCATATAGTTTTATCCTCTGCTTTTCTTACTGTTAATCTCATATAAATTTATCATCTGGTTAAGAAAACATTCATAGCATTTTCATGGCTGGTGTGGGATCGCTGCCATCTGTTGGATCATAATTTACTACGCCTTTACTTTGCTGTTAGATGTTTAAAGATTGTTTCTGATTTGTTTCTAGTAAACAACACTGGAATGGACATCTTTGTTAGGAAAGCATTTTTCTGAGTCTAGGATGTTTTTTCTCCTTTGTTCAAGGTCCTAAAAATGTTTTTAAAGGTTCTTGAAACATACTGCCAAATTGTTTCCATAAAGGTTCTGTGATAATTAAAGTTACCAGCAGTAAACTTGAGTTGTTACCTCCCACCTTCTCCAGCACTGAATCTTTTTGTTTAAAAAATAAAAAGCGATACATTTTTGGTTTGCTAGACAAAATAGTGCAAATAGACAAATTGTTTAACCATCCGTTATTGTAGTGGATAGATTTTGGGTATATGTAAAAATTAGTTTGACTTTTTTACTAAGTGTTTTTTTATACCAAGAACTTATATTGTCAAGAGTTCGTGAGGAAAATTTGGTGATCCATGGATAGCAATTCCCTTGAATTTTTTCAGTTGTTGGGATAGTTTATAGTAAACATATACAGTTTATTTTTCTCAGAGATCAGAGTATTTCACAGATATTGAGGCCTCATGTTCTTGTTCCATATACTTTGGAAGGTGAAGATTTAAGTTGATTTTAAGTATGGAGTTAATTCATTAAAAAAACAAAATTCTTATTTCTACGTCAAACTAAAATTTTATCTTTCATTGTTTACAAACCTCTTCTGACTGACTATCTGTTTCTACATAGAATTGCTGTTAAATCTCTAAATTTCAGACGTAACTTTCACCTTTATTCTTTTGTTTATCAATTTGGAAGAATGCCATCTAACTTTGAAGAGTCTCTGATTTAAAAAAAATTAGGAAACATTCCTTCTCCCTTTTTCTGTCTTTTCAGTGCATGTTCATAATTAGGTCAATTTCTTGTGTTATTCCCAGTATTAGTTTAGATAAACACAAACCTTTGTCTCTGTCCTGTGCACTAACTTGAGATCGCTAGACTCGGCATTTCCCCTTGCTGGACTGATGGCTGCAGATGACCTCCAGGCACAAAAGGAGTGGCGGGATTCACCTGTTGGTTTCCTTTCTCTCAGGGATTACAGTCCTGCCCTCTTTGTTGTCCAGTGCCTTAAAAAACTTGTTTCCTGTATTTTATTCACTTTCCTAGTTGTTTATGGCAGGAAAGTAGTCTCGGATCTTCCTGGCTGATAGGTGAAGTCTTTCTGATAATTTCTTAATTGCTGAATTGAAAGATTGTTTCAGAGCCTGTACGCTGAAATCTTTGAATTTGAAGCTGTCAAGTTCTCCGTCTTTTGAAATTTTCCTTTTAACTTTCAGCTACCACCTTTTCCCGGTAGATTACTATTTATGACTTTTCTGCCTCCTTTACTTAGTCTGGTCCTTTAATCACATTAATTGCAATAACAGTAGTAATAATTGTAATAGTAACAAGTCACCGTGCTAGACCATGTGCTAACTTTAAACCAGTATTCTCATTTTAATTCATAAAGCAACTGCTCAGTGTGTCTCCGGGTTCTCTCTTTTCCTTCCTCCTACTGTGCACACACACTCCCTTAAGTTATTGGCCCCACCTATATACACTGCTGACTTTTACGTTTGTATTTTTAGCCCTTCTGTACTGAGTCTCCAGTGTACATATCCAACAACCTTTAAGCATTTCCAGTTGGATTTGCAAAAGGCTTGTCAACCTAATACAACGTAAATGCTCCTTTCTTTCTATCCTTTTTTTTCATCTTGGCAATCTGTAGTAAAAAGCATATACACAACAAAACAAGCTATACTTCACGTGCACATGTGCTCCGCATGTTAATTTAACCTGATTATTTCCCCACTCCTCCATTCCTGCTGCTTGTCCTATTGCCGCTCTCTGCAGCTGCTGTCTGTACTGTTGTACCAGCTTCCTACTTGTGTCCCTGTAAAATCTATATTACTTAAAAAAATTTAAATCACAATATACTTTCTTACTTTAAGTCTTCAGAAGTTCTCTAACTGCTACTGGATAACGTCTGTTCTTTTTAACAAGACTCCTTGTTCTGTCACTTACTTCTCCTCAGTCTTTCTCTTCTGTTCCTTTACACACTGAGTCGGCATCTAAACGGTACCGTGCTGTTTTCCTAGCTCTTGTTCTTGCTGCCTCCTTTCTCCCCAACTTTAACCTGGCTAACTATTTATTTATTTATTTATTTATTTATTTATTTATTTTTTGTAGAGACAGAGTCTCACTTTATTGCCCTTGGTAGAGTGCCGTGGCATCACACAGCTCACAGCAACCGCCAACTCCTGGGCTTAGGTGATTCTCTTGTTTCAGCCTCATGAGTAGCTGGGACGACAGGTGCCCTCCACAACGCCCAGCTATTTTTTTGTTGCAGTTTGGCCAGGGCCGGGTTTGAACCTGCCACCCTCGGTATATGGGGCCGACACCCTACCCACTGAGCCACAGGCTCCCTACCCATCCTGGCTAACTCTTAACATATTTGTTTCTAAGGCTTAATCATTTGTTTCCAGGTCTCTTCCTTTTCACTCCCTGAGTGTCTCATGTATGTGTAGCTCTAGAATTATGTCTATTATGCATTTAAATCTGTTTCACTTTACTGTATTACAAGGTCCTGGAAGACATGAAATTTTTTTACAAATTGTATTTGTAACCTAAGCACCTAGCCGAGTACATGGTGTTCAACTCCTTTGTAGATAGTTTCTACTAAATAGGGATACGACTGTGCCTCCTTTTTTCCCAACTGGCAACATGGATATTTTCCTAGTGTGTTCTCTTTTTGTCACATCTAACCAGTTTCAAGTCCTTCATCTTGCTTTTATTCAGGGAATTGTGTTTGCATACTTTGTTCATATATGTCCATTTGTTCATTCATTCAACATATTTCATTAAATACTACTGTGTGCTAGAAAGCATACTAACTACTGCCTGCTGAATGTCACATTGAATTTATAGCACTTATAGATTAATTTTTGGAGAATCAACATGTTTATAAACTCAATTTTTTTCATTTAGGAACAAAGCTTTCTCCATTTAAGTTTAATTTTAGGTATCCAAGGAAAGGTTTACAGATATTCTTGTTCAATTTTGTACATTTATATGTAAATATTTAACAGTTTTTTTCCTAGTATGAATACATTTTTTTTTCTATTATGTTTTCCAATTTGTCATCTTTCACATAATTATGAGAAGCTGGTTAGGTGATGATGTATGTGGCCAATTTATTAATCTCTCTTAGTAGCTTTCATGGACTTGGGTTTTTAACTATTGGCTATTTTAATGACAATTGGCAGGGGTTTTTTTCCTTTGTATTTATGAAATTAATTTATTTTTCATGTCTTAGTACTTTGGTTAGGACCTCCCATACAGTGTTGAGTAGAAGCAGTGATACTTGGCATTTGGCATCATAGTATTATTCTTTTTTTTTGTTCATAGTATATGATGTTTACCTTAAATATTAATAATTTTAAAAAGTCAATGTTTATAAATAGGAAACATCATCTATTTCTTACCAGCTAAGAGTTTTGTCCTGAATCTGTGTTGAGTTTTATCAAATGATTTCTTGTTGTCTGTGGAGATGACCATGTTTATCTATAAATCTGAGAAATTACAGCCTGAGATTTCCTCAAGATAGACTTAACATCACATCTTTCCCCTGATTTATTTAACGTACACTGGATTTGATTGGTAATGTTTTATATGAGGTATTTTTATCTAAATAAGAGATATCTCTTATGTTCTTTCATTTATCTTTGTAATGTTCTTTCGTTTTATTCTCTGTTCTTATTTGGGAATTATGCTAGCCTTATAGACCGTGCTGAAGCCTGAAGCATTTCAGTTTTTTTAAGTTGGAAAAACTTTAAATGTGAGCTGTTTAAGCAATGAGTTGTTTCTTAAATATTTAGTAGAATTTGTCCATAGACATGATTTAGAAAATGGCCATTTCTTGAAATTTTTATTTACCCAAGTATTAGGTATAAAGTAAGACCTTCTTTAACACTTACTGAATAAAATTTTTTTTTTTTTTTTTTTGAGACAGAGTCTCAAGCTGTCACCCTGGGTAGAGTGCTGTGGCATCATAGCTCACAACAACTTCAAACTCTTGGGCTCACGCGATTTTCTTGCCTCAGCCTCCCACATAGCTGGTACTACAGGCGCCCACCACAATGCCCGGCTGTTTTTTGTTGTTGTTGTTGTTGTAGTTCTCATTGTTTTTAGCTGGCCCAGGCCAGGTTCATAACCACCAGCCTCAATGTATGTGGCTGGCGCCCTGCCCACTGAGTAGGGGCACTGCCTAAATATTTTCTTGATAAACTTCTAAGAATTTTTATATAGAATTGTTTATTTATTAGCAGAATTGTTGTTTTGTCAGATAAGTATTGTTTTGGCTGATTCATTAGGATATGGAATTATTCTGTAGGAGAAATACGTGGATTAACTGCCTCTGTGGACAGATTTTCTTCGTAGAAAATATTTGGTGGTAGTCTAAATTTGAAGTTAACATTTTAAGGAAAACAGTCTATTTTGCATAATTATCATGTATAAAAAGACCAAAAATTATCATTTTATAAACATGTTTTTTGTTATTCTTACTGTTTTCTCTTTTAAAGCTTAAACTGTGATTTGGACTTACTAAATTAAAATTATTTCTAGGCAAATAACTGTTCTTTGAAGTTGAAGTACTTTGATTCCATTGAAATTGGTTGATTCCGCTCACATTCCTCTTTTTTAATTTGATACTTTTAAGTATTCATAAAACTCTGGATACTTTACCAAAGTAATTAAACTTCTGGATATAACTCTAGGATTTATGTGGTAAAGCAATGTTTGTCAACCAGGGACAGTTTTGCTTCCAAGAGGCGTTTGGCAACATCTAGAGGCTTTGGCTGTGCGGGTGTGAGTGGATGGAGGCCAGGGGAGCTGGTAACTATCCCACTGTGCACAGGCTAGTACCATCCTACAACAGAGAATCATCTATCTCAAAATGCCAGTTGAGTCAAGGTTGGGAAACTGTTGTAGAAGGAAGATAGATGAACAAATATGAATGCACAACATAAACAGGTGTTTTCCCATGTGTGCTTTTTTCTTCAGAGACAAATTGTGTAACTTAGTACAGTTTACAGTGTCCTTATGGAAAAGATATGAAGTGTTTGCTCTTGACTGACATCTAGTGAGGTATTTAAAACTAAAAAGGAAAGCTGTTGTTTAAGATTAAATATGTAAATCACAGTTACTGCTAATTCTTTTCTCCCACCTCTTGGGAAATTTACAAATAAGAGCTAAGAAGAGATTAAATGATTTGTTTGTAGCCACTAACAAATTATATTTGAGCTATTACAATAATTTGTTCATACTCACAGAAAAATAATACCTCAGCTAAGAATTTATTTCTCGAAGAAACAGAATATAGTTAATTCTTAGCTTAAGTATTATTTCTCTTTTATGTTTCCTTTACATTCCTAATTTAATATTAAAGCTTTAGACCAGTGGTTCTCAACCTTCCTAATGCTGTAGCCCTTTAATATAGTTCCTGTGGGTCATGTTTATAAAATGATAATCTTTGGTCTTTTTATACCTGATAATTATGCAAGTACCTATAGTCATGACCAACAGGTTGAGAACTGCTTGCTTAGACTATAAAATCCTTTGGTAGTTTTTTGAATAAGAGCTCAACCACTCATGTGTAAGACTTTTGTATTTTAAAAAATTGCCTAAGATCATAGAATTTGAGAGCCAAAGACAACCTGAGTGGTTTAGTCCAATTTCCTCATTTATAGAGATTGAAAATTTTAATTTCAGAAAGATAGAGTGATCTTTTCCAAGGTCATACAACTTGTTAGTACCAGATCTTGAACTAGAACCCACAGCTCTTGGCTCCTAGTGAAGAACAAATGTTCTTTCAAGAAAGGAAAGTATTAAGCACACTTCAGATTCTATTTGAAGTTTTGGTTTTTTTCTCAAACTGTAAGTATTAAAACAGTTAAACCATTATATCCTTAGAGTATATGTACTTGTATGTATGTTCCATTCATAAATCATCCTGTTTTATTTAATTTTCATTTAGAAATATTATGCCAGTTTAAAGATGACATTTAAAAATTTCTATTTCCAGGCAACTACACCTCCAAATCAAGGAAGGCCAGATTCTCCAGTCTATGCTAACCTACAGGAACTGAAAATATCCCAGTCTGCTCTTCCCCCCCTTCCAGGAAGCCCAGCAATTCAGATTAATGGAGAATGGGAAACTCATAAAGATAGTTCAGGGCGCTGTTACTACTACAACAGAGGAACACAGGAACGAACCTGGAAACCACCGCGCTGGACTCGGGATGCCAGCATCAGCAAAGATTTCCAAAGTTCAGGAGATCAGGAGGTATGAGTAGTTAAGGAATCAACCTGAAAGTTATCACATTTTTCTTTTCTTTTTCAGAAACAAGAATCGAATAGCTTTATTTCTTATTATCGGCAATCCTTGAATTTCTAAGATACTAAGTTCTTTCCAAGCTTTATTTTATTAATAATATAATAATCTCTTACTAATGCACTGCGGCTAACCTTGTAGCATGCTTACTAGTTCCAGAACTGGATTCAAGTGTCTAGTGCCAGTGCATTTCCTTATGAATTAGAAAATACTAATTCCATTATTATTGCATGAGCCAGTGACATCTTTTAAAAAAGAAGGAAAGGAAATATATGATGTGATCTAGCCAATGAAATAGAGGCAGAATTATTTAATTAAAACAGATACTTTTGTCTGTTGGCTTAGGATGGCTACCAAGCCACTTCTCAGTTTTTTCTCTTTGTCAGTCAGAAGTCCAAGACCAATTTTTATTTATATGTAAGGGAAATAATTAAAATTCCTTTGCTAAAATTAGATCTGTAAGTCTGACAATTCACTTTAAAAATTATTATTTTGGGGGACAGCTCTGGTGGCTCACATCTATAATCCTAGCACTGTGGAAGGATTGCTTGAGGCCAGGAGTTATAGAACAGCCTGAGTAAGAAAGACCAAGACCCCTCTCTATAAAAAATAGAAAAATTAGCCAGCAGGGGTGGTGTATGCCTGTAGTTCCAGCTACTTGAGAGGCTTGAGCCCAGGAGTTTGAGGTTGAAATTAGCTATGATGCCATTGCACTCTAGCCAGGGCAATAGAGCACGAGACTCTGTGCCCCTCCTCCCCCCAATTATTACTTTCTTTAACAAGTGTTGACTGGTTTCACCCTCTTCCATCTCTTGCAAGGTGGAACAGTGAAGTGACCAGCTAGAGCTTGAGAAACACTCTTCCCAGTGGTGTGGTAAGACTGGGGGGCTATTTAGATGTCCAGGAGAAGCTTAGGAGTGAAGTCCTGCTGTTGATAGACTGGAAGCCTCCACCTGCACAGAGCACCCTGCTTTTACAGAAGGCAGCTACCTTGTACACATAAAAGCAAGCTTCAAGTAGATAGGAGCTGGAAAAATTAAGTAACACATCCTGTGTTTAGCAGACCCTGAAAGCTTTTTGTAGTTAATAACCCTTCCCTTCTTATTCTTCAATTGTTTATTTATAGCTTTGGTTATGTAGTAACTTGTACTTTCAGTGTTCAAGTCAGAACCAAAAATAGAAAAATTGGGGCGGCGCCTGTGGTTCATCGAGTAGGGCGCTGGCCCCAGATACCAAAGGTGGCGAGTTCAAACCCAGCCTCAGCCGAACTGCAGAACAGAAAAATAGGCGGGCGTAGTGGCGGGCGCCTGTAGTCCCAGCTACTCGGGAGGCTGAGGCAAGAGAATCGCCTAAGCCCAGGAGTTAGAGGTTGCTGTGAGCTGTGTGACGCCATGACACTCTACTGTGGGCGATAAATTAAGATTCTGCCTCTACAAAAAAAAAAAAAAAAAGAAAAAAAAATAGAAAAATTGTTCATCTTTAACTGTTATAGGAAAGTTAGGAAAATTTTATTTGAATTGTACATATAGAAGATTAAAAAATCTGTTCTATGCATCAATAATAAAGTATAATCTTGTAATTGGAGAGAATTAAGAAAGAAGACTAAATTATAGACATTTAAAGTATACACAGGGACATTTAACATGTTTCTTGGCTTTCTGTTTTACTAAATAGATGAGAGATTTGTGTCTTAGTTTACACTACTGGTCTTTGCACAGATTGTATAAAAATTAATATTTCCAAATTGGCTGGAGCATATCATCCAATAACTTGCTGAGAAAAGTTATGTATGGGAGGTAAAAGTGAGACTGTGCATGTATGAAAATATCTGTAGTCTCGCATAGTTAATTGATAATCAGCGTGCCTGGATATAGAATTCTAGCTTAGAAATAATTTCTTCTCACGATTACAAGGTATTTTGAACTTCCCTTTAATGGGGATCTGATCACCTGCTTGTTGTGGAGTCTCCAGTGGTAAAACCTTTGGGTCTTTTCAGTCATGGAAGTCTTTATTAGATCTTCTCCCTAGAAGGTGAGGACTGCCCAGGTCTTGGTGTTGGCAGTTCACATATGGTCCCCATACTCCCCTCTTTTTCTTGGTACCCATGTCCCTGTGGTGGCCATTGTCCCCCAAATCAGATTCTTATTGTTTTCCCTTCTTCAGAGGGAATAAATCCCCATATCTCTGCTAATAGCTAGGCATAAAGAAGGGTATCCTGATGATTTTAGTTTTCCTTAATTAGTATCCCCAGTTCCAGAGGGTAATACCATCAATTCCTGAGCTACTTGCAGATTCTGCTCTGAAAACTTGGTAGGATTCCTCTTCGCCCTACTTCTCCTCCACCTCCACCACGCAAGCTTAGATTCTGCTTTCTTCTGTGGGGATAGTTCAATTTTTATTCATCTCCTTGATTGTTGTCTCTTTTTGTGGTCCTGTTTTTGTAATTTTACATCTTTTTAAACATATTTCACTTCTGTTATTTTAGTGGGGAGCAACTATTCATTCTTCTATCTTAACCCAGAGGCTTATTACTGTCATCTTTTTTTTCTTTTTCTCAACATTGTCCACACGATGAGGCATATTATCTTAATCTTCCGTCGTAACTCAGAAGCTTATTATTTTAATGGTTACCCTAGAACTCTGGTGATTAACTAGGAGTGCTTTTGCCTTCCAGGGCGGTCTGAAGACTTTCTGGTTGTCATAGTGGGGGGAGAACTACTGACATCTAGTGGGCAGAGGCCAGACGTGCTGCTGAACGTCCAACCATACCCGAGAAGCTCTCCACGACAAAGAATGGTCTATCTAAATGTCAAATATCAACAGTGCTGCTTTTGAGAATACCTGCCCTAGGAATTTATTTTTATTTTTTAGAGTCAGGGTCTTACGTTGCCCAGGTTGGATTGCAGTGCTTCCTTACGGGCATAGTCACAGAACACTGTATCCTGGAACTCCTGTGCTCAAGCCTCAGCCCCTGGGTAGCTGAGAGCAGCCTCGTGCCTGGCTTTAACATGTGTAGTTTGTCTAAGTCAGCAGTATCCTCTTGCTTCTCCAAGCTACTCGGGAGCTGTATGCGCTGTTGTTGTTAATATATTTAGTTCTATTTTTAGCCCTCTTAAAGAGTGCATGACTCTTAAAGTTAATCCTCATTTTTATCACCTACTTTGCTCTCATTTTGTTCACTTTCTTTTCCCACTTTTTTTTTGTCACAAGTATATGCTTTTTTTCTTTTTTGAGACAGAGTTGCACTCAGTAGTCCCCGTAGCATCATAGCTCACAGCAACCTCAAACTCTTGGGCTCAAGCAATTCTCTTGCCTTAGCCTCCCAAGTAGCTGGGACTACAGGCGCCTGCCACAACACCCGGCTATTTTTAGAGATGGCATCTCACTCTTGCTCAGGCTGGTCTCGAACTGGTGAGCTCAGGCCATCCACCTGCCTCAGCTTCCCAGAGTGTGGGGATTACAGGCGTGAGCCACCGTGCCTGGTCTTCAAATATATTCTTTTAAATTTGCTCATGAGAATTCATTAAAAATAGAATCTTATTTATTTTACTTTTATCTTTGAAGAATATTTTAAATTGGTATATATTTCTAAGATAACTTTTTTCCTAGTTTACTAAAGATTTTATTCTGATTTTCTGTCTTTGTTGATGCTTAAAATTCAAATGTTAGTCTGATTGTCTTTCCTTTAAGGGTAGTTTGTCTCTTCTTGTTTGGCAACTTTTAAGATCTCGTGTCTATACTTCGTGATGTGACTGGGTGAAAATATCTTTTTTACTTCCTGCCAGGGCTTTGTTGGGACTTCTGAATATGAAGAATGCAATCTTTGATCAGTTCTAGAAAATTCTTAGCTGGTATCTATACATAGACTGTGCCCCATTTTTCTCTTTCCTCTTATTCTAGAACTTTGATGAGATGAATGTTTAATCTCACCCTGTTCATCTATATTTTTTTGTGCCTCAGTCTAAATATTTCAAGATCTAGCTCCTGCTTACTATTTTTCTCTTGGCCTACATCTTCATTTGATGTTAAAATAATTCCGTGGGTTTTAAAAAAGAGTTATTTTTATTTAGGGAATTTTCCCCATGTTATTATTTTGAAAAATTTAAAGCTCTAAAAAAAAATGAAAGAATAGTACAATGAACATGAATAAATCATATGACCTTCATTTAGATTCACCACTTGTTAAAATTTTGCCACATTTGCCTTTTCTGTCCTTCACTTTACCCATCTAAAACACACACACACACACAGACACACACTCTTGTTCATGCACATATGTGTAATTTTTTTCTGAATCATTTGAGGCAGACAACATATTTTATTCCATAAATATAAGGGTTTTTTCATCAAAACCACAATACATTTATCATGCCCAAGAAATTTAATATTCCATACTATTTAATGCATTGTTGAAGTTTAGTGTTTCTCAGTTGTCAAGTAGTATCTTTAATAATTTTTTTCCTATGGTGAAGAATGCAGTGAAGGCTCACATATCGCATTTATTTGTTATATCTCTCTTCAGTTTTATTTTATGTTTTATGTTTATTCTAATATATAAAGTCTTGGGGAAGGGTTGATTATGCTACTTTTATGCTGACTGTCATGGTGTTTTGCTTTTCCTCTTTTATATGTGTGTTTGAATATTTTAAAGTAAGATTATAGTTCTTAGAAATTTGTAAGTAGGCAGTCTTTCATGCTAAGGTTGAACGTGGGTTCCTTCAGAGCAGATTTGCTTTTGCTTCTGCCAAGTCCCTGGGGAAACTAATATTGTATGAGTATTTCAAACTAGAGCGTTAGTTTTTATGGGCCACCCAGGTAGTAATAATTTGGATTGCATAAAACCTTGGCCTATGGCTAGGGATTGCATTGATTTCTCCTAATTATTGGGGAAGATTTTCTTAGTGTAGAATAAAGGGGCAAGATTTATTTTATGGTTCACTCATAATCTGTGTATCTAATTCTTTGGAGGGCCTGGCTCTGCATATTGTGGGTGTCCATTTAGACTCCCTGCCCTTGGTAGTCCTGAGTCCAGTTCTATAACACTTCTGCATGTCCTTGAAAACTAAACTTTTAGTTGAGGGGTTGGCAAATGCCTTCTAGGAGAGAGGTTTTTTTTCCTTCTACCTACCTCTTAGATTCTTGTTTCTTCTTAGTTTTTGACCTCTGGGTTGCTTGTTGATGGTTTTAAAATAATTTTCATATAATATTTTAGCTGTTTTCATCCATATCATCAGTTGGGGGACCCCTCTGCCATTCTCCTTTAAATCCGACAGCTTCTGTGGCCCCTCATTCTGCTACCAGGAAACCTTAGTTGCAGAATAGACCCCAGAATTTCTCAGCTAGTTGCCCTCCTGAATGGGGTTACGTAGTATAGAATAGTTAACTTTTGGAGAAAGCTTGCCAAAAATAATCTTCATTTTTGTTTAATTGCCCTTAAACAGTTTTTTTTAGCAGTAGGCGTCAAGATCTTATAGCTAGTCTTGGTTTTTTAGTGTAATAAAGCATGTCAGGACATTGGAGGCTACTTTTTTATGGCAGAAGAAAACATCTTCACTAAAGTAGTGATTATTTAATTTTACTGATTAGCCTTTCTCGCATTCTAAAGATTTTATTGCCCTTTATTTTATGCATAAGCTTACATTTTAAGTTGTCTCAATTAAATAAAGATAAACTTTTTTTTTTTTTTTTGAGATAGAGTCTCACTATGTTGCCCTAAGTAGAGTGCAGTGGCATCAAAGCTCACAGCAACCTCAAACTCTTGGGCTGAGGTGATTCTGTTCCTTTAGCCTCCCAAGTAGCTGGGACTACAGGCGCCCACCACAATGTCCAGCTTTTTTTTGTTGTTGTTGTAATTGTCATTGTTGTTTAGCAGACCCGGACTGGTTTTGAACCCCCCCAGCCCGGTTTGAACCCGGGCCAAAGATAAGCCCTTGATTTTTAAATTAAGTGTTCATCATTTTTTTTTTTTTTTTTTTTTTTTGGCGATTTTTACCAGGGCTGGTTTTGAACCAGGAGTCAAATTTAGCAGTAGGGTTAACCTACTAAATCTTTTTGTTTGTTTGTTTGTTTTTGTTGGGGATTCATTGAGGGTACAAGAAACCAGGTTAATCTAGTAAATTTTGAATGAAGTGCAATAAGCAAACTGCTCCTTAGTCACATTATAGTGCCTCTTGTTTGTTAAGAGGTAATAAAAAATTGTTAGATTTCTTAATCTTCTAATTTTCTTCTCTTATGAATCCAGAATTTATAATGTATACCTGTATTATTTCTATGCTGAACTTTGATTTTTCTATCTGTAGTGTAGTTGAATTTTCTCAATATCACTTTTTTCTCATTGTGAAGTTTAGTTTCCAATAGTCTGTATAAGCATTTGGTTGCATGACTTAGTAAAACTTGCCAATAAATTAGAACCCAAAATATAGTGTCACAAAGCTAGTGTCTTTTCTCCATCTCCTACACACTTACAGAAGATAGTTCCTGATGTGTTTGTTGAGCACTGTTGTTTGCCATGCATTTTTCTGGGTGCTGTGATACACAGAAGAGAGTCTTGAAGGAGCTCGGTCTAGTGAAGACCCCTCACCCCCTTCGTTTACACAGATGTGTGTACACGTATAGACTCCTGTCAGTTTGTAACTTGGTTTCAACTCAGAAACAGCATGAAATAGCATTTTATCTCTCCTCAGTCTGAAAACATTGTTTTTACTTTTATTGTGGTAAATTTTTCTAGAGGTGCATTAATTAATAAAATACTATTATTAATTGTCTCACCACTTACATTTAAAGACATCAATTTACTTTGAAATTAAATATTCAACTATATTCAAGATCTCTTAATACTTAGAGTCAAGTAAAATCAATTTCTTAGATTTTTCAGCTGCTGCCTATTTATATTCAAAGAAGAAAAATTCTTGTGTTTCTGACTATTTATAGCTTCTTTCATCAGAAGAAAACTCGCACAGCGTTTGTTACAGCCAGTCAGATAGTCAGTGTGGTTCTCCTCCCAGGGGTTGGTCTGAAGAGTTGGATGAACGTGGGCATACCTTATATACCAGTGACTATACTAATGAAAAGGTACATTCTTTTTTTTTTTTCCATTTAGTGTTTCTTGGCAGAATTCATTCATGAGATAGTTGTGTACTGAAGTTTTAGTATTAAAAAATCATGAAGATACTCTTCATTGTAATTTGATGATCATGCCAGTTGACAGTGTGGAAACTCAGCATAACTACTGATTCATGGTTTTAAGCTGCTTACAATAATAGTGATTTCTGTGGTGTCGACACTCATTTAAAGTAGACCTTTTAAGGTAGACTTCAATGTCATTTGTTTAGATATCTTTAATAAGCGTATTTCTTTATGTTTTTCTTGGTGAAGAGTGTTTGAAAATAGTTATTTCAACATGAACCCTACCTTGTTGCCTATAACTCCTTTTTCTATTATCAAATTTATATAAAACAAAAGCCATGAATCTAGTATTTTAAGATTAAATAGTTTGGGAATGAATATTGACATTTTATGTGTATTTACATTGGGATCCTTTGAGAAAGTAACTGATTACTTGTGCTAGTTCAGAGAATAGAGCTTGGGAATAAGCAAAGGTAGATTATTACCCCTCCTTCCTGTCTCAGTTTTTTGACATTAGTAATAAGAAGTACTAGTTTTCCTTTATTTCATAACCTAGATCATAAAGCTCCCATTATTATATTGTATAAAGTTCTGTTGTTTCTGCTATTTAAATTTTATTGTGTTGGCTAAAGGAGGTAATTCCTAAAGGTTTTCATGAAATGGGGCTTAAATTGTTTAGTTTTATACGTAATGATTGAAAAACAGTTTCCTTTTGTTAATTTCTCAAACTTATTTTTAAGATAGGGGTGTAACTGTGTTCCACACATGTACATCTGTATATCTTTGTGTTATGTGTTTCTTGTGTTAAGTGATGCTTGACGCCAGCAAGCAATTGGAGGAAAAACTGAGAAAATAAATTAATACTGATTATATTTGGCTTGGCGCCTGTGGCTCAGCGGGCTAAGGTGCCAGCCACGTATACCTGAGCTGGCGGGTTCGAATCCAGCCCAGGCCCGCCAAACAACAATGATGGCTGCAACCAAAAAATGGCCAGGCATTGTGGCGGGCACCTGTAGTCCCAGCTACTTGGGAGACAGAGGCAAGAGACTCGCTTGAGCCCAGGAATTGGAGGTTGCTGTGAGCTGTGATGCCACGGCACTCTACCCAGGGTGACAGCTTGAGGCTCTGTCTCAAAAAAAAAAAAAAAAAAAAAATACTGATTATACTTATTCTTACCAAACTTAAAGGCAATGAGTATAATAGGTTTATTAGAAGTTTTTTGCAGTGTTTTATAATATTCCTAAGAACTTAATAGTATCTCTGGTAATAGCAGCTTAAACTGAATGTTATATAAATTTTAAAAGAAACACCTGTTCTGTTTTTATAGTGGCTCAAGCATGTTGACGATCAGGGTAGACAATATTACTACAGTGCAGACGGATCTCGGTCAGAATGGGAATTGCCAAAGGTAATAAACCTTACCAAAGAATTTTTGTTTAAAATTATAATTGAAATTAAAATTATAAATTATAATGTTAGAGATGTTTTCAGTAGATTTTATTTTTAAATTTTTATTCCACTTTTAAAAAGCAGCAAGACTAGTTTTCCCAGAATTTGTTGACAATTGGTAAATGGATACATTTTTCTGAGTTGTACAATTAGTTATTGTCACTTATGATACTGACCATTCTTACTCAAAAACTCTTTTGGTTTAGCTTGAAATTGATCTTTCCTTATTCTAAAATAAGAATTCCCGTCAGTGCCAGGAATGCTATTGTATGTCTAGTAATCCTGATTACATTCTAGTTTTGGTTTTATGTTTAATCTTTATTTTAAAAGAGAAAAAAATGTAACATGATACTTAAATTTATCATCCTGTGTACATGTTTGTTATGATTGAGTTGCTCATTGGCAGAGATAGGTAGTGCGTGATGATGATATGTCCTGGGACTTATACCAGCACCTCATTTCCAGACAGGTAAGGCCAGAGTTTAAGGCAGTAGGTTTCAAAGTGTTACTTTACATTTCCCTCTGCATACTTGAGATTATTTCAAGTGATGTGTGAGCAAACAGTTAAATTTTAATTGGTACTTTATTTTAATGTTTAGAAAACAATTATAATTAGGCAAATCTATGGTGTCAATTATTATATGTACCTTAGTTTTCAAAGAAAAGTACTTTCCAAAGTAAGTCAATTGAAAAAAAAATTAATAGTATAAATGATACATGGATATAGACAGAAATCAATAGGAGATAACTAAACTTACTGAAGATGGAGAAACACTAATTTAGTAAACTAGTGCTACGCTAATAGTGATTTCTTCTTTATGTGAATGCAATCTGGCCTTTAATTACTTTATGAAATTATAAGCCTTGACACTAGTTAGGATGAGATGTGTAGCCTGTAATTAATTGATTTTTAAAAACACCCTTGTGAGTCTGAATTGAGCCACTGCCAGAAGAGGACCATTATAACTCTGACAGCTTAAAAAATGTTGTGATCTCATGGAACAAAGTAGAGTGGTTATAACTGGAAACTTGGTGGGTGTAGGGGTTTGGAGGAGAGTAAAGAAAATGCTGGTTCTTTTTGGTTAACCTGGCTATATATAGCCCCAGAATTTTCTTGTAGTTAAAACCTTATCAAATATTCAACCAGGCAGTTCTTGATCCTTTATCACACACATTTTATGTATGTGCTCTTCTTTTACTTAGCAGAAAAACTATTTCATGTTTTTAATGACTATTTAAATTAATAACACTTTCTAAATTAGAAGTCATCAAAACTTATATGATTGTTTTTAAAAATATTGTTTGTAGCTTAATTTATTAGTGAAAACAGTTTTTATATTTTGATTACAAAAGTTCCCATATGAAAAGAGATATGAAGATATTATTACATGAATATTATTATTCCTTCATTAATCACGAAATACTGTGAATGTAGAAACATCCAAATAAAAACATTATCTGAGGCTCGGTGCCAGTGGTTCAGCGGGCTAAGGCACCAGCCATGTAAACCTGAGCTGGCGGGTTCAAATCCAGACTGGGCCCACCAACCAACAATGACAACTGCAACCCAAACAAAAATAGCTAGGCGTTGTGGCAGGCGCCTGTAGTCCCAGCTACTTGGGAGGCAAAGGCAGGAGACTTGCTTGAGCCCAGGAATTGGAGGTTGCTCTGAGCTGTGATGCCACGACACTCTACCCAGGGCAACAGCTTGAGTCTCTGTCTCAAATAATAATAATAATAAAAACATTATCTGAAAGCACCACATATCATTTTTCACATACTTCGGCATTGCAATTTTAATAATCTCATCACTCTTTAAAGTTATAAACAAAATTTAACAAAACACTTGTGGACATTTTCATTTTCATCATTATTAATTTTATTCTTTTAGTATCTGATTATGAAGATAATCATAAACCATTTTCTACCCTTTAAAATTTGAGGTTGTGTTAAGCCAGCAGTTCTCAACCTGTGGATCACGACCCCTTTGTGATGAAAATACATCACGGCATTAGGAAGGTTGAGAACTACTGTGTTAAGCACTCAGAACCCCGATGATAGTCTTGTTTTAAGAACCATAGCATAGCATTTGGATACTAATCAGGCGACAATTCTGTTTTTTAGCTGAATTTTATAAAATGTTGACTATGAAATGACCCAACATATAACTTTTCAAATGTAATTATCTCTTAATAAAACTTGTAATCTATTACAACTTTTAGAGGGAGAGAGGGATTTGTAATAAAATTAACAAGTTTTTAATAAATATACTGGGAAGAAGTTATACAGTATCTCAGATACTACTTTTCAAAATCAGTACCATTTATAAAAAACAATTTTATGTGTATTCAGTAATTTGGAAAGAATATTTTTGTGGATCATGATGGCCAAAACATGTCATGGCTATCTGCTAGGGTAAGATTATATTTTGGGGATGTAATTTCTCAGTATTGAAAACTACATAGCAATGATTGGTTCTTTTCACCCTATAAATAAGAATCTGCTGAAAGTTTAATTCATTGAAAATGATTTAAATTATAGGAGACAATTTTTTGCTAATATGAATTAAATTAATATATAATATTTTTTTTCTAAATGACAGATATGAATTGCAGCTCCTACCGGTACCTCAAATATCAGTTGAGATACGGAGGATTCTTACGTGCCATCTCTTTCTTCAGAGTGCTTTCTGATTCTCTGGAGTAGTAAGATCAATGGAAAGGATTCTTTTTTTTTTTTTTAGAGACAGAGCCTCAAGCTGTCACCCTGGAGAGAGTGCTGTGGCATCACAGCTCACAGCAACCTCCAATTCCTGGGCTCAAGCAAGTCTCTTGCCTCAGCCTCCCAAGTAGCTGGGACTACAGGCGC